>JARVLU010000952.1:19598085-19609743 GCA_031762415.1 Simpsonichthys santanae | reverse complement strand
TGTTTGTTTGCAAAAACGAACATAGTTGAATGATAAAAGATATTTATGTTGTGCCACTTTCTGCAAAGTTCATAAATAATGTCACAGACGCTTTAATTGTTTAACTTCTTCCAGCAATCCCATCAATAGTTTCTGTTGGGTTGATAAGTTTGCGAGTTCTGCACTCATAAAGTTCAGCGATTTTTTTATCGCCTCCACATCATCTGTGTTGGTCTCCAACAGATCATGTTTTTTTGTTTTAGATTTTGCCATTACTCACAAGTATTTTCCGACCGCTCGAAGACATTGTTTGTTTGAAGTCTTCAGCTTTTAGCCATCAGCCTTCAGCCCAGAGCCTCTGTTTGTTTTATCAGATCCTCCAGCCCTCGACCTCCACCACAGTCCGGTGTCCGTCTCACCCTCGAACCAGGAAGTTCTTCTGATTATTTGACCATCACTAGCTCCTTGGCCTGGTTTTAGCAGCTCCTGGGCCTGGTTGTAGCTGCTCCTGGGCCTGGTTGTAGTAGCTCCTCCTGTTGAAGTGTTTTTAAACCCTTCTCACACTCTTACAACATTCTCAACAATGTTTTCTAAACTACAAATGCTCTAAAAGAGCACAAAATGTCATGATTTCCATCTCTGTGCCTCCACTGCCCTCAGCCACCTGCAAGCTCAAGATTGATGATGTAGTATGGTTGATGGGTTCAGAGTGTAGTTTCTCAGATATGGGTTTGGTGTGCAGGATTGGTGGCCAGGAGGAGGTTGGACAGGCAGGGCAGAAGGAACTGAACAAACAGACAGAAAGGCAACAGGTTAGTACAGACCGATCAAACTAAGGCTTTACTGGCTGTCACAATATTACCTAAGGTAATAAATGTTTGAGCGTCGGCTGAACGTCTGGTTGTTGCTTAAGTAGAGCAGGAGGTGCAGATTTTGGCAGCAGGTGCAGATGCAGCTAATCAACTGATTAGTTGCTGAGGGAGATGGTTAAAGGGGAAGGCAGAGAATCCTACAACGACCCTGTTTCCATGGGTTTTCTGAGGGGGGCGTTGCAGCAGTGCAGGGTGCCAAGATCACTTTTAGACTTTATTTAGTCCTTGTGTAACCAAAGCAAGAGCTGTACCCAAGGAGCTTGGACAGTAAAATGAAATACAATGCATGGCTATTCCATCCATCCATCCATCCATCCATCCATCCATCCATCCATCCATCCATCCATCCATCCATCCATCAATCAATCCATCAATCAATCAGTCCATCCATCCATCCATTCATCCATCCATCCACTCATCCATCAGTCCATCAATCAATCAGTCCATCCATCCATCCATCCATCATCCATCCATCCATCCATCCATCCATCAATCAGTCCATCAATCAATCAGTCCATCCATCCATCCATCCATCCATCCATCCATCCATCCATCCATCCATCCATCCGTCTATCCATCCATCCATACCTCTTTTTCCACAGCCACCTCTCCCAGCCCTTCTGGGAGGACTCCAAGGCATTCCCAGACCAGCTGACAGACAAAGTCTCTGTGTCCTGGCTCTTCCCTGGGGTCTCCTACCGGCTGGACAAGCCTTGAAAACCTCTCTAAGGAGGCTCAAGCTGCTTTTTCACACAACGTTCACCAGCTGTACAATTTATTGCCTGCTATTAGAAGGAAAAGGTGTATGTTCATCTGTCTGTAATAAAACATGTCATGAACCACTGGGCAGATTTCAATAAAATTCTTAGAAAGTAATATTTAGATGTACATCCAGGGAGCATCCTTACCACATGCCCAAACCACCTTAACTGGCCCCTCTCAATGTGGAGGAGCAGTGGCTCTACTTAGTCTCCCATGGATAACTGAACTTCTCACCCTATCTCTGAAGGAGAGTTGGTCTAATCACCTTGCAGGGGAAGGAAAACATATTTCTTCTGGAGGGCAGCACGGTGGCTCAGTTTGTAGAGATGTTGCCTCTCAGCAAGACGGTCACCAGTTCAAATTCCACCCTGATTTGGGTGGTGTTTGTATGTTCTCTCCATTCATGCGTGGGTTTTCTCCAGGTACTTTGGTTTCCTCCCACAGACCAAAAACATGCATGTTAGTCTGATTGGTGACTCTAAATTGTCCTTAGGTGTGAGTGAGAGTGAACGGTTGTGTGTCCCTGTGATGGACTGGAGACCTGTCCCGGGTGTCCCCCACCTCTCACACAGCAACTGCTGGATATGAACACAGGTGATTCCAGCGACCCAATAAGGAAGAAGCAGGTAAAGATTATAGATGGATGGATGGATATTTCTTCTGGAATAATCATAAAATCAGATCTGAAATTGATGGAAATTCATTCAACCTTTATTTATGCAGATAAATGTAAAGGTTTATTAAAAACAAACAACAACAAAAAAAATCATGTGAACTGCTTAAAAATTTTATAGCTTGAAGTTGTTACGCTGGCAGCAATGCCTTTGGTCTTACCCACCCTCAGACTAGCCTTTAGCTCATCAGTACAGTCAGAAATAAACCATTTTCATTCAAACTGAGGTCATCCAAAAATGTACCTATAACAGGTTGTATATTTGTCGCTCATAAATTCACTTCTAAAGACCTGATCTGCCTTTTTTATGCTTTAGGAAGCATTGCTGCATCCCTCTGATGTATGTTCACTAGTTTATTTATTAATTTTCGATTCCGAGGCTCTGAACTGCAGATGATGTTAAAAAGGCTGTTGAAGACAGAGGAGCTGCTAAAGAGCCAAAAATGTCCCCAAGGAAGCGGTATGAAAACAGAACTGGTGGGCGAATAAATATTGCACGTTGGATTCATTAGATGGCCAGAAAACATGATAATTAACATCGCTCCATCAGATTTGTTTACACATAGCAACTATTTGCTGACATCATCTCAGTTTCTGCCTCGGGGAAGCCCAGAGATCATATTTTGTCTGATTCTGCACCACGTGGGTTAGTCTTCTCTGGATTTTCACTGAGAAACACTAAAGCCTTCCTCACAGTCTGCCACTGAAGAGGAGAAGCCCTCCTCTTCCACAGCACAGTCACTTCTTTTTTTTTTTAATCTTACATTTCATTTTATGTGTCTTTGACACATTTTGGGATTATTTTCTGTGATGTGCACGGTGAGCAGTGATTGGATGACTGACAGTATGCCATTTTAATAATATTCATGTCTCAAACTAATTTAGATGGATATAAATGCGTCATACATGGCGTGGAATTTATGCCTATGTGTCATTATGTGAGATTTGTGCTAAAAAATGTCACTGACTTGTTGCTTCTACAAATTTGTAAAGTTGTTTGCTTTCATGTTTTATTTTTGTTGCACCATTTTTACCTTTCTGTCATTTTTATCAGACGTTCTCTGGACTCTAATTCACGAGTACATTTTTTTAGACAACATTAATGTTCAGTAACTGTCATCAACAGGCAAACAAAGTCTGCATTTATTTGTCTGTTAGCAAAATATCTCCTCAACTACTGAATGAATTTTAAAATGCAATTTAAGATGGCTGCCACAGCTAATCACATCATCAAACACAAAAATGGCTATAACTCTGTCATTTTTCTGTACATTGAGATAAATGTTGGTGTGGTAATAGCTGAGAGTTATCCCTACCACAGAATCTGAGCACTCATCAGGTTAGGGCTTTGATTAAATCCATCACTTGAACTACTGGAGTCAACCTAATCTGTTAGCAAAATATCTAATGAAGCGCTGAACAGATTTTAATTAAACTTTCAGAAAGTATTTATTGGATATTCATCTACAATTGATTAACTTCTGGATCTGATCCAGATTAAGATGGATGCCACAACTCATTAATCTAATCAAACACAAAACTGGCTGTAGCTCATTTAGTTTTACAGATATTGAGCTACACATTGGGTGTGGTAGTAGCTGAGAGTCAACCCTAACATGTAATTTTCATTTCCAAGCTTTAGCATTCAAGGAATTTTATTATTATTATTTACTTTTTAATTGATTTAAATGTTTAAAACATTTAGAATTTTTCTGAATCCCTCACAGCATTTTGTTTGACACTGAACCCAACCTTTCGTTTTATACGAAAATGAATTAGACGTTCACTTTTTTCATTGCTTTACAATCTCCAGAAAAATGGAAAAGAGGGGAAAAATTCAGATAATGAAAGCAGGAAATGGAAGAAGATGTGGGAAAGGACTGTCCAGGTCCTGACCTCCATCTCTGTGACCATGAGCTGAACGCAGCTTTTAATGAGGCCTGATTCGCGCTCCGCAGGACAATCACCCTGCAGACAGCCAGCCGCATGTTTCTGCTTCATTTACTAAGATTTAAGCCGATCCACTCACACTGTTTAACCTCCTTCCTTGAAAGCAAAAAATATTTAGATGACTCCTGTGGTCCGCTCCATAGCTGTGGCGTTTTCGTCGAAAGTTGAGGACGTCTCCAACAACAACAGGAAGTTGTAAGTCAAAGCGAGAAGCTGACTCGAGGAGACTGCAGAAGAGGGAACAGCTGTGCAGGATAGCAGGGCCCCCCGTCCCAATTCCACTGTGGCATCAGAAGAAACGCAGAAGGAAACATCCAGGAGTTAAGAAACGCTTAGCGATGGCACCCAAAGGAACCGGCCCCCACAGAGAAAACAACAGCAACTTGTACAAACAAGGAGAATGTTTGTTTCCATTGACCTCTGACCCCTTTTCTAATGTACCGATCTGCCTCCATTTATCTTTGTTTATCTCTCGCATCCATCTCTTTTCAAAGTAAACTTTACATTCCCGGGGTGATTTCTCCGTATCATCGGGGTCACATATGGATTTTATTATGATGCATGGAAATAACAGGAGGAAGCTGTTTGTCATTCAAGAATTTTTATTATTATTTTTACATCACGTTATCTAAAGTGTCACCTCGTGATGAACATTTCTTAAAAAGAAAACATTTTTTAATATAAAAGCATTCGTGGTAAAAACAAGCTGTCCCCCGTCGCTGAAGGATTTGAATAGTGAATGTTTGTAATTTTTGAGATCAGCGTTTTTCTGGTCTGGAACTGAACAGGGAATGCAGTAAACGTTAATGTTTTTGGTGCAAGATATTCAAGTAGGTGGGAGTTACACTGTGGAGAAGAAGTCTATTTTAATTTTTTTTGTACGAGGCAGCTCAGAGTGACAGATCGTGCAAAGGGAGCAATTTTATCCACCACCAAGTGCAATGGCGGTGCTAGGGGGTGGCCAGTGGTGACCTTGGCTAATAATCTCTGGCCACCCCACTGGCCACCCCAATTTTCAGAGAAAAACTCTACTTTTAAGCAATTTAAAAACTAGAAAACATGTTTTCCTTAAATTATGGGAGTGACCAGTTTACATATAAATTTATAGAGGTGGTCATCTTGGAGTTTTATGTGGCAACCCAATTTTCTAAAGGAAACTTTTTGGGGGACAAAAAGGCACTGATTCAACATTTTGTTGATTTTTCTGGACATTTTTCAGTCCACCTATACTGCTGCATGTTTTGTGACATTTGTAGCTGTTTATATAACAAAAGTTCAGCTGACTCAAGAGATGACTGCTGCCACTTTGTGGTTTTTACTATTTTAAAATGTTTTAAAAGTTTTATAATCATTTACAAAAAATTTTACCATGGCTTTTATTAGTGTAGTTTTAGCTTGTGCTTTGCTAATTTTAACTTTTAACTACTCTTTTTACTTCTTTTTGATAGCCCTTTGCTTCTTTTAGTTTAAAGCAACAGTTATGTTACTTTTAGCTAGTATTTTTGTTCAGCTATAGCTTTTGGCTACTTTGGGCATTTATCTAACCTTTTCTGCTTAGACTTGAGCTATTTAAAAAAAAAAAATTAGCTACCACAGGGCTGTAGTAGCTTGCTGATCAGTTTTGTGGTCTTGTAATCCTGAGGTTGCAGGTTTGAGCCCAGGTTGTGTGAGGAAGGGCACCTGGTTTATCACCCAAATACAAAATAGGCTATTTAGTGCAAGGCAATGCCTGCAGCCAAAATAAACTTAAAGTTTTAGCTAACATACAGCTATCTTTAGTGTTTACCCAGTCTTTTACTACCTTTTGCTTATAGCTAACATTAAGCTACTTTTACCTATTTTCCTACCATTTTGCACATTTAAATTTTTTTGTTATTTTTGCATTCACTTAATCTTTTGATGCTGTTAGCTAGTGTTTAACTACTTCTAACTTTCAGGTTGATATTTTTACCATTTCTCTGTTTCTAGCTTTAATCTAGCATTTTGCTACTTTAGTTTCAAGGTTCACTTCACTTCACTTTATCAGGTCCCCAAAGGGCAATTCATTTACAGTAAGTAGTGTTGATGACGACAGCACATTCGCATAAACTTTAAACATGATAAATTTAATAAAACAGGGTAAAAAGGTACATTCGAAACAAGATTTACACATTAAAACATTACTAAAATAGGAAAAAGAGTCGGACTGCGATAATTTAATTGCAACCTTAGGTCAAAGCATTAAATCTATATTTTGTTTAAATAAGCCAATGAGTGTGGGGATGAAAGAGTTCTTTAATCTGTTTGTTCTACGCCATAGCTTCTGCCTGAAGGAGGAAGACTGAACTGAGTGTGTAAAGGATGAGTGGAATACGACAATCTTTTGGGGGGCTTTGGATACTGACCAGAACTTAAATAGATCCATGATGTCATTCAGCTGAATCCTTATACTGTAATTTGTCTGAGTTCTTTGATAACACCCTGTAAGCGATTAGACTACTTTTTTTTTTTTAAGTTCAACAACCCAAACCAGCAAAGACATGAAAAAGTGAAGACAGATTGAATAAAACAAGGTTCAAAATCCTTTATTGTCATTGTGGTACATGAGATGGAATGAAATTGTGTATTCAAGGTCCCAGTTACACTCAAAAATAACAAAATATAAAGTATATAAAAAAGACACAGTAGTCTATACAATGATGAAAAATATAAGCTAAACAATAATAACATAATATAATGGTGTATTAAACATCAGCCTAAATATTTTTAGGTTTTAGCTAATGTTAATGTTTTAGCTAGCATATTGCTACTTTTTGCTTTTAGTTAGTTGTTTGGTACTAGTTTCAAGGAATCATTTGGCTTTAATTTTAGCTATCCAATTGCTACTTTTAGATTTAAACTAGCCTTTTACTAATCTTTTGTTGATTTTAGCAAATCTTCTACTTTTAGCTTTCAACTACCATTCTGCTAAATTTACCTTTTACCTAGATGCTATTACATTACAATTTTAGCAAATGTTTTGTCAATTTGTTTTGTTGGGTTTAGCTTTAACAAAAGCTATGTTTGTCCTTCTTTTGGTTTTACCAGCTAAGGTTTCTCTCAGCGCTCGCAAACAAAATGACATCTATTTAAAAGAAGCTCTTCTGTTCTCCTCAAGCTTTCAGCAGAAAGGAGAGTAACAAACTGAACAAAAAATAATTTTATAGTCTGATCCAGACCATGTTTATCAAAGTCTGGATTAAAAGATGTATTATTTTAGACTTTGCAGACTTGAGGAGAAGAACTCTGACTCAGATACGGGCAGCTTCAGAGACAGTCCTTCAGAAGATATCACAAGTTTAATAGTTCTGCACATGAATATTTCAATTCCAGAAATCCTGAAAAGTACAAAGAAAGAAGTGTTCAGGCTCCACCTGTGAGGAGGATCAGATAAATCTTCTAATCCTTTGATTAGAGATTAACACAATCTGTCTGATTCAGAGGAAGAAGCGACGTTCCATCTTTTCTTCTTCTGGTCGTATGGACAAAGGGTGAAAAAAGCTGTCTCGGTCCACAGATTTTTATTATTACACAAAGAGCTCGGCATCACTCTGTTCTGCTCGACTTCTTTTAATTTCAAATTGTCGTCTCAACAGAACTTTGATTATTGCTGTGTTACCGATGGGTAATACAGCATGGAAAATAACTTACACATTTATTTCAAGTTTTTTTCAGATTCTCATTTTCACAAACATAAAAAAAAAAACTTTTATACTTAACTTTTTGAAGTTTTAAATTCTAATACCAACCTACTGCAGTAGTCCACTTTTTAGAGGCAATAAATACATTTTCAAAAGTAGATCATCAGTAGCTCCTTTTAGTACCGTATTTGGGAAATTGGTGCATTCAGAGAAGTATTGTTTTTATCTGCACTACAAGAACATGAGGTCATGAGATCATGTGTGCAGAGAGTGCAATGAATTTGTGGATTCCACTAAATCTAACTGAGGAACTGTAAAAATATAAATGTTTTTAATAACTCTTACAAAGGATGTTTTTTTTTAACCCAAACCAAAACATCAGAGTTCAGCCACAAAGAAAAGTACTTAAGCGCTGCTGTGCAGTTTGAACAAATGGAATAAATGTACAAATTTACCTTTATTTTACTAATTTTGATTTTTCTTTGATAACTAATAAATAAAAGTTTAACATTTTTATATACATTTCCATAGATAATTGACACTAGCATTCTGTGAATATCGCCCCCTCATGTTCCATGCCAGAGTTTGAAACAAAGACAGTCTCCTTGAGAAACGATGGTGTTGTAAACAGTTTGGTGAAAACTTGAAGTCAACATTTTGTGCAACCTCATGCAGCGCTGCATGATGTCATGCTTAAAAGGAGGACACTGTGAATGACTCTCAACTACTACCACAGCAAATTTGAGCTCAGCATCAATTAAACTGATCGAGTTAGCAACATTTTTGTGTTGACTGAGGATCATCACCTTTTATCAGCGTGTTTTAGAAGATATTTTGCTAACACACACTCAGAGAGAAAGACACACTTGTGTCCATTTTCACCTGACGTGGTGTTAGATAAAACCTCATGATCCGTTTGCATTAGGATTATGTGTTGAGGATGACTCTCGGCTACTTCTACACCAGAGATTAGCGCACCATCTATAAAATTAACTGATTTGTTGCCATGACTACGGTCATCTGGTACTGGTGGCCATCTTGAATTTGGTTGATTTCTGACAAATCACTGTAATGACACTTTAATTGGACATTTTACACTTTATCCGTGCTGCTGAATTTTTTTTAAACCCATAAGCTGCTGTATTCATACCCATCTGCTCACATCAGACTCATGTTCAGGCTGCTGTTTAATACACCATATTATATTATATTTATATTGTTTAGCGTTTATCTTAGATCCTTGTATACTGTTTCACTTTATACTTTATATTTTAGCTAGTGGGTGTAACTGGAAATTTGGGTACACAATTTTGTTCCACCTCATGTACCACATGTGATGCAAATGACAATAATGTCACCTTGAACCTTGACTCTTCTAAACTTGACCAGGTGTAGATCTACATCCAAAGACTATTTTTTTAAGTGTTTCAAATCTGTCCAATTGTCCATGACATATTGTGCACAATAGACAAACACACACACACACAGACACAAACCCAGACAATTATATTATCACCCATCTTACATATCAGTGAGCAGTAATTATTTCCACAATGTGCAGTACTTCTGCTACATTGTGGGGGGTGGAAGCAGTTTCAAGTCAGAAATTAATCAGCCAATCCATTCAAACTCAGCTCATAAACAGGATGTTTGGGCAGTTTTAGTTCACACTGCATTCTGCCATTCCTCACCTGGAGGTCATGATCCTGTTCCTGTGGATCACCTGTCTGCACAGCTCTGAACCACTGTCTTGTTAGTTTCAGTACAGATTCTTACATGAAACGGTACAAAGTTCACTCCCAGAGGTGTATGTTACAGTGTAGACATTCTGAATTCACTTGGTTTTGAGTGTTGTGTTGCTAAATATATTTAGTTTGGGGCTTTTCCACATTTAACGAACAGGTTTAACAAATATACACAAAAATATCAGAGCCATAAAATTAAAGCAGACAAATACCATCATTAGCTTCATCAGTTTCATCTACATAAACAGATGAAACAAATTATGTTTCTCCCTTAATGTAGAGCTAGGAAGCTTCTGATCACAGCTACTTTTTTATTTTTTTTTTATTTTACCAGTACAGTACTTGACTATGGTGATGTTGTCTACATGTGTGCTTCAAACAGTTGTCTACAGTCCAGTGTACCATTGTGCATTAAGATTTATCACTGGTTGTAGCTATCTTTTCATTGTGATCTGTATTTTAAAACTAGTACCATATTTTTCACCATATAAGTTGCACCTTTTTGCATTAATTTGCAAGTCCTGTGACTTACACACCAAAGCGACTAATATGTTTTTTCCCCTATATTTGTAATCCAATTTTTGGCTGAGAGCTGTCAATTTCATTCATTTTGTCATAGAAAATGTTGAACAGGACCATTTTCAGCAGCTAGAGAGCCCTTGACCTATATGGCAAGCCAAGAATCGCATTAATATATTCATAAAAGTGGCTAATAATGAGTAGTGCTTTAACAGAGTAATCTGTACATCGATAGGACATCTATCGAGTTTTTTAAATTCACGTTGAGTATTCGTAGTGACGTCTTTACAAACTGGTGTTACACCATATTTTGTGACCACTGTATATTGTCACCGTAGGGGGGCAGTGTTGCAAGCACTGTTGCAAGCACTGTTGCAGGTCAAGAATGTGTAACACCAGGTCCAATGACCGAACCAGAACCAGCTTCCTCTGACCTTGTTTCACAAACAAAAATCAAAAAATATATTGTATATATATAAAAAAAAACTATAAACATAATAATCTCTAAAAGTAAACCTAATGCGCAGCACCGCTGGCAGTGGTGTGGGGTGGTCAACCGCCCCACTGTTTTTAAGTTTCCTTTTTTTACGTGCTGCACATTTCGTTCACTTTTGCAGCTTAATATTAACAACTAATAGTTTTGGTTTTCCTGTGACTTATTTGCAGTATGATAAATGGTAGGAGCATAATATATTTCCCCAATGTTTTGTTGGTCTTTTTTTTATTTATTTTTTTGGCAGTTTAATTAGTTTTTTTTTTTTCATCTGGAGATGCTATGATGTCATCAACTAGTTCAACTCGAGTTTTATTATGTTAATGTCGAGTTTAAAAATGATGTACTCGTTCAACCTCTAATAATGAGACACTTGGCTTGCCATACCAAGCCACCTTCATCTCGCTATGGAACTCCTGGAGCAAACGTCAAATCAGCAGCATCTTGCCACGATGCCCAGGCGAAATGCAGCTGATTTGATCATTAAAGTGCATTTATTAAGGAAAAGTTAAACTGAAACACACTTTGACTGTAATGTCAAGCAAACAAATAATTGTTTTTAAGTGTTAATCTTGTTAAATTATTGTTAAAGTCCTCCTGTGCAATCTCCCGCGGCCGCCATTTGCCAGCCAATCAATTTTTGGCACAACACCGGCCCACGTTTCTGGGTGGCCAGTGGTGACGCATAATAGATGCATCTTATATGGCAAAGCGACTTATTGATGTTTTTTTTTCCCACTTTATTAGACATATTTGGACTGCGTTTTATTTGGTGGTGCGATGCGTACGGCAGAAAGTACAGTATGTCTTCCCTGTATAACAGGCAATATGTACTTTGGATGACTTTGGTGTACAAGTCTCTTATTGGCCTGCTTACACATTACTTATGTACTTTTATTTCAAATAATTTACAGTAGTGTAGTGATATAACCTCCTCCGTCCATCTTGTCTCAGATGACCTTCTGAGGACAGACCATATAATTCCATTAAGTTGATCCAAGAACTC
>JARVLU010000952.1:19425181-19436492 GCA_031762415.1 Simpsonichthys santanae | reverse complement strand
TAGATGTAATGAATCCATTGTTCCTATTGTCTAGAGCTGTAATTAAGCACCTGAAAGCACTGGGAATTTACATCAGCTGCCAGCTTTCATTCTGTGTCCTTTTATTCTCATTAAATTATGCAAATGAATGCTCTCCCTTTTTTTGTCCTGTTTATGAGTTGTTCTGGAAAAGAAAATAGATTTTGGTTTGCTTGATCAACACTTGATTGGAGTGCAAAGTTTTGAAGGAAAAAATAAATGGAGGTGTTTGTGCGTCAACAAAAACTTTGGAGGAAGTTCCACAATTTTTTTTTTTTTTTTTAGCTTGAACTGTTTTTGAGGGGATGTTAAACCACTTACAACTTTAGGGGGAGAAAAGATTATTGTTGTTAAAGCAGATCAAACAGCGCATGTTCAGGAGTTGATGGTCGCTCAATTGAGATTTTGGGGGGGGGTTTTACTAATAGTGTGATTGTATGTGATGTTTTTCTTTTGTACATTTTTCTCATCCTGCAGTTTTCAAACTATTTCAACAAATCATATAATAAAATGTTCAGCTGTTTCAGGACAATTCTACTAGGACTTCTGATATTGTTGCAACTTTAGCTTGTCTTTTCTGCCACTTTATTTCATTTTACTGACATATGTGGTCATGTTTTTAAACATAGCACAAAAGTAAGAAATTTTGTGTTTGATTATTTCTTTGTTGTAACAATGCTTCTTGGAACTAATTCCTGTACTGATGGAGAGCTTGTTTATTTCTCTTTTCTTTGTGCCATATTTGTGCATTTATGAGACGAGGAGCAGAGTTATGAGGGTTGCACCCATGACAAACTTGCCAAATCTCTTCTGCTAATGTCAAATTGTTCTACACTGACTCTTGTTTCTGAGCTTCTGGCACCCCTGCTGACCAACAGATGCCTGGTCAGTGCTTGATTATCAGGGCAACCAGCAGCAACTCCAAATCTCCACAGTCTGGGACAAAAGAACTCTCTCCTATGATGACAACACTCACACCCCCACAGTGCAGAGTTGATCAGAGACTGGAAATTTGGGAGTGGAGAAGATGGAAGGGCCTGCCTGCAGATCTCCCAACCACTGAACATCTGAATGATCTGCTTGAGTGCACTCTTAGCTCCAAAGTGATCAACTCAACCACATTGACTGACAGCTGGTGAGCAGCATGAGGAGGAGGTGTCAAGCTGATGTGGCTGTATATGGTTCTTCCACATGCTATTGGGAAGAGATGGGAAGTTTGAGGTTGTCATCGTTGTATGTTCCCATAAAATGGCAAAATTAGTTCTCTGTGTTTAACCCATCATGCCTGAGATACGCCCAGGTGGAGCAGTGGGCAGCAATTAGGGATTAGGTGTCTTGCTCAGAGACACCACGACATGTGGGAATGGCTGGGAGTCGAACCATGGCTTTCTGGTCCCAAGTCAGCTGCCCTACCTCTACCCCATCTCGGCCCCTGTTGGTCTCTATTGAGGCCCCTGTTTGTTAAATGAACTCTTCTTTCTTCAATCATCCAGTCCAATAAACACCAAACACGAGGCAATAGCATAACAAACTTCATGCTCAATAATTCAGGTAAACAATCCAACAAAGTTGAGTCAGGTCCTCTAGACGGCTTCTTTTTTTGTTGTTTAAACAGTTTGTCCTTCATCCAAAGTATGTGAGAGACAGTGCTGCTTGTGGGACTGAGTTTCTTGTGGCTCCTCGAACTGATGAAGTCCTTTGGATGAAGGACGAAACGTTTCAACAAAAAACTTGGCTTAACTTTGTTGGAGCATCATAAACTGTTTGGCATTAGCAGAGATCTGACAAGTTTTTCATGGATGTAACTCCAATGATCCCTCTCTGCTGCTCCACACACAGATTCATTTGACATTGTTACAAAAAAAATGACACAACCAACAATATTTTCCTTCTTGTCCTAAGTTCAAAATATTTTGCATATATTTGCATTAGGAGCAGACAGAAGGGTGAAGTGTTGTCTGCAGCTGAAAGTTCTGTATTACTGGATGTTCACTGCACACAGGACAATGTCCTTATGAGACGACCACTGAGGTTTAATTTGTGTGAATGATTTGTTTTATTAGCAATAATCAGACAGGATGAACATTCACTGTAACTAAGATCATATGACTTTACTACACTTGCTTGTTGAGTTGGTGTCTTTTCTTGACCCCAAACTGTCCTCCAGCCAATGCACAAACTACTTGGAGCAGAAGAAGAAGAATGGTGAGGTCATGATTACCTCAGCCTCGATCCTCTGTGTGGATTCTGATGGACTTGGTGAAATCCATGAAGACAACAAATGTTTAATATGCTGTTTTGAGGATTTCTACAACGCTGAACTTTAAGATTACTTGCATTTTAACTTCTTGCTGCCAACAGGTGAAAGTTTGTCTGCTGTGTTAGCAAAGGATCTTACAAATGACTAAACAGATTCAGGCAGAAAGTAATCACTGTATGTAAATCTACAACTTTTTAACACTTGGAGTCAACCAGGATCAAGATGGCCGCCATAGCCAACTGACCTCAGTAAACACAGAAATGTCTATAACCCAGTCTGTTTCACAAATTTTAATCTAGAATATGGTGTAGTAGTAGCTGAGAATCCTCCGCAACACGTTCTCTAAGTAATACCTATTGCACAAGAGCTCTACTTAAAACGTAGGTATTAACAATTGAAATCAATTATGTTTGTCTGTTAGCAAAATATCTCATGAATCACTGAACAGATCTTAGTAAAACTCTCAAAATATAATCAATAGATGTGGCTCTACAACTGTTTAACTTTTGAGGTCAATCCAATTCAAAATGGCTGCCACAGCTAAGTGACCCTACTTAACACATAAACGGCTCTAACTCAGTCAGTTTTATTGATATTTAGATACAATTTCATATGGAAGTAGCTGAGAGTCAGTCACAACACAAACTCTGAGTGTTGACACATCATATGTAATGTTATTTTAAAGATTTGACCAAAATAGCTACAACTCATCCTTTCTCAACATAAAATTATCTTAATTTAAAACTGTGGCATGAAAACCAACGAGCAATTAGAGATTACTTCAAGTAATGCTAAGCCTTACTTTTAATCTATAATAAAGTCAATAAAAGTCCCTCAAACCAAAGTTGTTCTGTAAAACCTGGAAAGTTCGAGACGCAATAATTAATCGCAATGAAAACGTTTTCACAGCCATTTTGGCTCCGCAGGACACGAGGTCAGTAATTTCCTGCGTTGCTGCACTTTATCAGGCCCGATCTCTGCTCTGCTCCTCTGCATCTCTGTTCTCCATCTCTCACACGTGTCAGCTTATTGTCCTGCATCTGGAACAAACGCAGCCGGCGGCAGCAGAAAGTCGTTTGTCCGTGCAGTGAACATAAAGACGAACGGCTGCCGAGCTCTGCGTGGATCCAACTGCACCACTCCTCAAAGACATCAAAAGTCCTGCTGACACTTACACGTCCATTTCCTGCGCACATTTGTCTTTGGATATAGATTTAGTCTGCACAAACATGGCGTTTGCATAAACGTCTGCCTGTGCATTTGTGAAACATGTTGACTTTTGAGGAAAATCTGCCTTGACGTCCTTTTATGCCACTTGGATTCAGCTTTAGCTGCTTCATCCATCGTGCGTTAGTGCACACATCCTTTTCTCTGAGCTGAGCTGAGGGGTCGTCAGATGAGCTGCACTTGTTGTGCTCTCCTCAGGTTCCAGGCCGCAACTGTTGGCCGTGCATGACCCTTTATGTGTCGACTCGATGGAGCAGCGGAAGCAAAAAGAAGCATGCCACCAGGAGCAGGAAGAAGACGAGGCCCAAAACGACCAAAGCTGCAATGGCATGTGCTTCTATGTGGTACTTCACCTGTGGGAGGCGTGATGGTGGTCAGGAGGCTGAAAGGTGTTGGGGTAGGGAGAGGTCAAAATAACTACCTGCACGATAGAATGATGAGTCCCACCCCCTCCAGTTAACTGTTTTCTCTTTCCTTCTTTCACTTCCCAAGTGAAGAGGTAGCAGCAGGCACCTGTAAATGAAAATGTATAACACTATCACATGCAACACAAAACTGCTCAGATATTAAAACAAATGTAAAGAGCCTGACAAATTCATTTAGGCGACATCGTTCCATACTGTGCATGTTAAAGCAGTAGTTTGGTTTTGTCTTATCATCTTACCCGAAAGGGTCTGTTTCTGCTCGACTCCGCACGGCTCAGGCGACACAACAGAAATGCAGAAAACCAGAGGACGAGAGACGAAGGCAGAGATGGCGGGAGTGGAGATGAGAGGTGGCTGGAGGACCATGGTTAACACGCTGGGTTGCCATAGCAACCTCTGCTGAGGGGCCACCAGGATGAGAGAGGCATCACCTTAAGCTAAGAGCTTTATTTCCCACTGGTGGGGAGAAGAGAAAATAATATAGTTCTGTTAGTTGTAAAACAATCTTTAAATTTCTTCAAAACTGCAACAAACTTTTAAAACTTTAAATAACTGTGTTACTTATTCAAAAAAAAAACTGTATGCCTCTTTTTGTGGGCCAAGATGGTGTAGAGGCAGGGCAGCCGGCTCAGGACCAGAAGGTCCCGGGCTCGATCCCCGGTCACTGCATACCTCGCTGTGTCCCTGGGCAAGACACTTAACCCCGAGTTGCTCCCGGTAGGACTGGCTGGCACCTTGCATGGGTGGATAGCTGGTACTGTGAAGCGCTTTGGGGCCCCTCATAGGGGGCTAAAAAGCGCTATATAAGTAAGCTCTATTTACCATTTACCATATACTGTACTTCCGCATGCAATGTCTGTGACATAGAGACAAGAATGTCTGCTCAAACGCACCTTGTACATAACAATGGCAGAGAACATAGAATCCGACAAATTTAGCAATTTAAGTGAAGATTTGAGCGATTTGTCTTCAGTTTGGGAAGCCGAATTTAGTAAAAGTGTTTCTGAGCTTAACCTTTCCTTAATAAATGCACGCATGTTCAAATCAGCTTGATATAAATAGTTTTGCTTTCACGGCAACGTGCGCGCGCAGCGAAAGGAAACAGTGCATCTTTTTAAAATTTAGCAAAATAAACACCTAAAAATATATATTTGTTGGCTGACATTATAGCAAATGTGTTTCTGACCTGAACTTTGCCTTTAAAAATGTTCAAATCAGCTTGACATAAATAGTTTCGCTACGCCGGCTCAACAAACGAGCACACGCATCAGCAGACCTGCTGGTCTACCTTCGTCCAGTCGACGAGGGACAGGACGGCCTCCAGAAACCATCTTGGCTCCAGCAAACTGGTTGGTCCACTTAAGTTGTTCACTGCTTGGTGGGGAAACAGTTTGCTAGAACTCCTCTGACTGATGATGCCCTCCAGATGGAGGGTGAAGCGTTTCTATAAAAAAGAAACTGTCCAGATGACCTGAGTGACAATTATTGGATTTGGTACCTGGATGATTGAGCATGAACTTTCTTGTCCCTAAAGTTAGTATGAAGTCTTGACAGAAAGACTCAGAAGGAATGCTTCAAGCTGTCCTGGTCCAGGTAATGACCGACAGAGGATGTGCAGCAGAGGAAACATTAAAATGTTGGAATGATGTCAGAGGACAAAGGCTCCGTCAGGACGGGTTCTTTCTGTTGGTTCGGGGACTGCTCTGGTTTCTTTCTGACCATTTGGGATTAAAATAAAACCTATCACCTCTGAGTTTCTCACCAAGCACTATCTGGGTTGCCAGAGGTGAAGAGAGAACATGGAACCAGAGAGGACTGAAACTTCTGGACACGGACAGTGAAGATCCCTGGTCTAGTCCTGGTCCAGTCCTCATCTCTTCCTGTTTTCCTGCCAGAGACAGACTGTCATGTAAACTTGTTACAGTGATCAGGGTCCACAATCCTACAGACTTTCTGAAGGTTTTCAGAGCTTCTCTTTGGACTTGAGCTGATCTTTTTCTGAATCTGGAAGAAATGATGAGTTGGACTCTAAAGTCTAACCTTAGCTCTAATACAGATCTGACTCCTTGACTGGTGAATGGTTTCAGTCTCTCATCAGTTTCAGAATAATTTTCATACATTTTCTTCAGCAGTTTCCCACTGGCTGACAGTTTTGTGGACAGGAAGAAAATGAAAGCAGCCAGACTCTTTAGTTCTGAAACGAGACGTTCTGACATTCAGGCACAAATCAGCGAGTTGCAGAAATAAATGCATGAATGAAAGCTGGCGTTGTTCCAAACCCTCTCCATAATAGTTGGCAGAAATGGTTCCTTTATGGAAATGTGAGCTCTTACTGCTCACACACACACACACACACACACACACATAAACACACACACACACACACCTACAGGTGCTGCCTTTTCAGCTGCACACTGATAAGAAACCACATGAGCCCTCTCCTCTTTAGCCGACAGGACTCTTTGTCTGGACATTCACATGTTGTTTGGTCCGACCAGGGGACAGGTTAACCCAGGCCTTGGCCCATTTTAGACTCACTTAGACCTCAGGACAGGTTCCCCTGAACTTGGTCTGTAGTAGACTCACTCTGATCTTGGGACAGGGGTTACCCAGACCTTGGGACGGGTTTCCCATGGATTCTGCCTATTTTAGACTCACCCAGACCTCAGGACAGGGGTCACCAAGAACAGGACAGGTTTCCCCTGGCCTCTGACCATTTTAAATTATGACCTCAGGACAGCTTCCCCTGAACTCGGTCCATATTAGACTCACTATGACCTTGTGACAGGGGTCATCCAGACCTTTGGATGGGTTTCCCATGGCTTCTGCCTGTTTTAGACTCACCCAGACCTTGAGACAAAGGTCAGCCAGACCTCGGGACAGGTTTCCTCTGGCCTCAGTCCATTTTAGACTTACTCAAACCTCAGGTCAGGGGTCACCAACACCTTAGGACAGGTTTCCCATGGACTCTGCCCATTTTAGACTTACCATACTTAGACTTCGGGACAAATGGACTAAACTTCTCTCAAGCCCTCAAACTCTTTACCCTCCAAAAAGGTCCAGCTAATCTGAACTGCCGTTTGGTTCGTTAGCACTAACAATGGTCAAAACCTTCCCTCCTGCAGCTTGAAGTTGCAGAGAACGACTTTTCATTGTAAAGATCCCCAACGCTGAGGCGCTCTTCCAGGGGCTTGTCTGTATCCCCACACCCGCATCACATACGGGGGCAACTCCAGAGTAGTAGAAACAGTCCTGCTCCTCTTCTGCTGGTTCAGGAGCCTAAACTGTTCGTGGAGATGAGCCCAATTATATCTAGTTGGTATTGTTCAATGTTATACGCAAGCTGCTGCCCCTTACCTGCCAGAGAGGTGACATGTAGCCTTAATATTTTACAGCAACAGGGTGGATGCTTTAACTGTATGAACTAAAACCAACTAAATGCAAAATGTTTTGGTGTAAAAGAAGAAGTGACTCTTTTCATCTAAATGTACCATTTTCACCATTTGAACCACTGGAAAACACATTTTATAGAATATTTTATGAACATGAGCTGTAAATTTCCTCCGCATCGTGCCACTGCATGTTTTATTTACCATCCAACAAGGAATTGATTTATTTATTTATTTATTTTTTGTTGACAGAAAAAGCCACGGGGCTGTCGGAGACGGTACCGACGCCTGATCATGTGATGTAAGAGTGTAACTTTCATAAATATAAATTTATATTTTATAGTTTTTCATCTTTTTATTCAAAGACTTCTGCCATGAACTGAACATTTCTCTTACCGATCCGGTCATTCCTGCAGTATTTCTTCTATTTTTACAACAGAGAGTCTAAATATTTGACATGAAACAGGTCTCACTTGTAAACGAGTCTTCGAGGTTCAATGTGATTTATCTGTATAAATAAAGGTTGAATGAATGCTTGTATCTAGAATCAGTTTGGGCTGCCAGGAAATGGCACACTCAGGGCACCACCCTTACCCACGTCTGCCACTGACCTACATGGTACCCAACGTTTGAGGGCATTTGGATGGTCCACAGGAGGCTCCTCCTTCTAGTGTTTTTGGTCTTGGCCTGGCCAAGTGTCAAGGGCCAAGGCTCTGGACTGTTTTAAGTACTGTACTGTGTATGTTTTTGCTTTGTTCAACATTTTCTAAGTCTTTTTTTAAATGAACAAAGCTTTTCACTGTTACGTGAAAAGCCGAGTTGCTGCTCAAACCTAAGGTTAAACCAATTCTTCTCATCACTTCAAAGCTTCAACTGCCTTTCTTTCATTTCTTTTGTTTGGAGTCACATAATGAATCAATGATACTGTTAAAAACTAGCATCTCTTTTATGCTTTCGTTCTTCAGCTGGACAAAGATGTACCGGTAAGTGGATTTGTTTCTTCAAAGGAAGAAAGGACTAACACGTTGGCTTTTTCACTTTCATGTTCTGAATCATCTTTGTGTTGATCTTCAACATCTTCTGGTGTTTGGTTATCAGATTATAAATATCAGAATATTTCCACTCCATGTTTCTGTTCGTATTATGTTGATTTATTTGACTGGATTCCAGTTGCATCAATCAAAAGTAGAGCAATCTAAAGGGGAAAACTGCAGAACTGATGGAACCCAGTGGTTTCAGTTAACGGACTGACAGAGCAATAATGTGCAACACAAAGACAAATAGGTAACAACAAATTAATGATTTTGTTAAAAATGTGTAAATCTGTGATTTAAAAGAACATTATCCTGTTAGTGAAACCTGATGAGGATGGTGATGAAGCATCCAGAACTTACCAAGGATCTGAGAGGACGCTTCGTGTTCTTGGATCATCACATGTCTCGCTCCAGGAGGAACAAGAAACATCTTAAGGAAACCTTTGCCAAGTTTTCAGCAGCAGCAGAAGAAGCAGCAGGGAGGTTAAGATGAGAAGAGACGGAGAAGTTAGACAGACAGAAACAAACTGCTCGCAGTGGTGGACATCAGATGGCTCACAGAAGGTTTGTTTGCTTTACAAAGATGTTTGAAAGAGAAATAAAGTGCGTGACTTTATTTCTTGCTGTAGAAGCCTGCAGGTAAAACCAGTTCTAAAGCAGAGCTTCATTCAGATCCATGTGAGCAGGACTCTCCAGTGGTCAGGTCTTTGTGCTTGGATTCATCCTGTGCACACAGGAAGTGAATGAGAGGAGAAACTAACATACTCCAGAGAGAGAGAGAGAAAAGGGTCCTTCTGCCATGGATGTCCACCACTCACAAACCCACAGGGACTCACCCAGAACATTTGGAGAATCTTCTGTTTCATTTAAAAATACATTTCGAGCTCCTTTTGGTAATGAAAATGCTCCTCGGGTCTTCCCTTCAAATCAAATCAAATAAAATCAAGTTAGTCATCAATTTACACCAGACTGATCCACCACGGCATATCTGCTCTCTCTGTGTTGTGATATGTTCACTGAATGACACCAGACTGATCAAATGTGGTGTATCTGTTCTCTGTATGATACCAGACTGATCTAATGTGGTGTATCTGTTCTCTGTATGACACCAGACTGATCTAATGTGGTGTATCTGTTCTCTGTATGACACCTGACTGATCCACTGTGGTGTATCTGTTCTCTGTATGACACCTGACTGATCCACTGTGGTGTATCTGTTCTCTGTATGACACCTGATGATCCACTGTGGTTTATCTGTTCTCTGTATGACACCAGACAGATCTAATGTGGTGTATCTGTTCTCTGTGTGACACCGGACTGATCTAATGTGGTGTATCTGTTCTCTGTATGACACCAGACTGATCTAATGCAGTGTATCTGTTCTCTGTATGACACCTGACTGATCCACTGGTGTGTATCTGTTCTCTGTATGACACCAGACTGATCCACTCTGGTGTAACTGTTCTCTGTATGACACCTGGCTGATCCCCTGGTCTGTATCTGTTCACTGTATGACACCAGACTGATCTACTGTGGTCTGTCTGTTCACTGTATGACACCAGACTGATCTAATGTGGTGTATCTGTTCTCTGTATGACACCAGACTGATCCCCTGGTGTGTATCTGTTCACTGTATGACACCAGACTGATCTAATGCAATGTATTTGTTCTCTCTGTGACACTGGATTGAACCACTGTGGTGTAAATTCACACCCTCTCTGACACTTAACGGTGTGTCTTGTGATCATGGGTGCCACTGGCACACAGAGCTCACACAAAAAGGTGGCAGAACACAGAGTGATAAAGTTTCAAGGCTAAACACAAACTTTTAGAAATATTAAACGAAAAATAAAATCTCAAGGACATCCTCTGACGAGAAACAGTCTGTGAACAGCCAGAAGAATGAGGTTTGATTAGACGAAACTGGGAAAAAGGCCCTGTATGGGCATCCTTTGACTGAACTGGATATGACTCACTGGTCTGAACCAGGCATCTGAGCACCAGACAGCTTTCAATAAATCCTACTGAAAAAATGGCCAATTAGATGCCAGGTTGCTTATAAAGGTCAGCAGGTTAGTTCAAATGGACATTTTTTGTCTGCACAAAGACTTAAATTAGTTTGTTAGGCTGTGGAAAGTGGCCAGAAACACAACAAACAGATCTATTTCCACATAAACCAAGCCTGTGACAAACAGAACCACACTGACACTTCATTAGTGACACGAAGCAGAACCTCTACAGGTTAGAATCTTTCTGCTCTACGAGCTGAGGCCGGAGCACCAGATACTTGCATAGTGGGTTTTCCAGCAAAGGGGGGTCGTACTGGGCTCTCTTGCTTAAATGTTTTCCTGATGAAAAGATTAGTGGTTAATAAAACAACAACAAGGTAAACAAGTCCATAAATGTCCACTTCAACAATCTCACGATGTTGTCTAATGGAGGCGGTTTGCTTTGGTTTCTCTCTGAAAGAGAGAAAACAGCTAAATGAATTCACTTCAGTGAACTTTAACGATGAAGCATGTGCTTTAAAAGCATCATGAATTTACATGTCATCCATTCAGGTTCTTATCTTCGTGCTCAGAAAACTCAGTCAGTTTCTTCCTGTTGGCAAAGCCTCAGTGCACCAAATACTAATTAATTTACAGAGTGGGTTTGTGCACATTGAAGCTGAACATGGAAGAAAAGCCTGCTTAAAATGTCTGGATGAAGGGTTAGCACAAAACTCTAGTAACTAATTAATTTTTGTTAAAAAATAAAACTGTTATAGACTTCCCAAAACATGAACATTCTTTTTAATTGGTCAAAGTTTAAAATGTTAAGATGCTGTATTATTTTCAGTCCTCTCACTGTCATGTTTCTTCTTGACTAACCTCTTTCTTTGAACAGTGTCCTGCACTTCACTATTCCACCACCAGGTTTCCTTATCATCCATTCTCTGTCCAGATGACACACCAAGTA
>JARVLU010000952.1:19385841-19397666 GCA_031762415.1 Simpsonichthys santanae | reverse complement strand
TGATTTTCTACATCTGCCTTATAATCTGTCTGTTTTGCTACTTTGACATCTTTGTTTTAACTTGTTAAAAAAATCTGCATGCCTCTCTTATGATTGTCTATTGTTGATTGTCAAAGGAAAATCTATTGTTGCTGTTGTCATCATTCTTTGTTTGTAGCCAGGTCTCTCTTGTAAATGAGTCATCGAGGCTCAATGGAATTAACCTGCCTAAATAAAGGTTAAAAGAAAAATGTGTATAAAAAATAAAGAACAAAAAGAAAAAGCTATCATTTGTGTGGACCTCTATGAGGTTTAGACAAACAAAGTAGTTTTATCAAACAAACTGGTTTAATCGGTTTGGCTAAGTGATGTCGTCTAGTCCATGTAGTTCAAGAAATAAACTTTGTTAGTCCTGTTGGGTGGAAACTGCTCAACCTGAGGCCTTTCTAGGGGTGCTGAAAGTGCTACAGCCCCCCGTGTCTAAACATGGATAAAAGCTGTCAAAATATGCAAATTTTCAATGTTTTTCATTTGAATTTGTACGCCTGTAGCACAATTTCTACAGCAGTAAATGGCTGTTTGGAGATAATGTAACTAATCAAGAATTTTGTGAAACGTTATGTTCAAATATTTCTCACCTTTGTTTACAGCTTTGTTTCAGCATTCTGAATATCTTAGCACAGTTCATTTACCCAGTACATTTGATTTTAGCACCACATTAAACTTTACCGCTCTCCCTTGATCAATTTCCTCTTCCAAAATGAGTCTACTTCTCTCTTCCTTGCAGCTTGCAGTCACCGTTTCATTTCAGAAGAAAAGACAAGAACTTTATATTTTCACTTTCTAACAGGTGTTCTGATCTCATTGTTCTCCCTCGGACTTCGTTTACATCTGATCATTATTTTACCAACAAAATATTAATTGTGTAAGACTGTCTGGAGTGTACTCAACAACGTTTCAATGCAAACAAAAGACTTGTAATTGTTGGCAACAAAACATGTCTCTGCTTTATTCGTTTCTTACAAATTATGCTTATTGTGAAATGTGATTTATGTGCATTTAGTGGTTATTTACACACATTTAGAAAAATCTTACATAAAAACATTGAAAATTCTGTATTCTGACATCTACCGGTATTATGACTTAAAATAATACTAATTAAAAATAACCAGTAAAAACTGGCTTAGTATTGCATATGTGTAAGTTCAAATAATATTTTGAAATTAATCACTTCTGTAAATTTTATATCTAAATCCATCTCACACCACCAAACCAAATCATGTTTGTGGGCTAAGAACCACTCATACTGCAAATCTACAACAGGTTAGATATTTATTGCTTATATCCTTTGTAAAGATACTCTAGCAAAGGATCTCAATGTTGGGATTTGGGGGTTCCATTGGTTCATGAAACACTAAATAGTGGGACTTGAGAAGACCTGCAAGAATCCAATTCACTTAAAAATGATCAGCTACAGTCCATTTAGTCGTAACTGTTCAAAACATAACAACTGTTATTACAAATGCATAAAATTAATCATTAAATGTTTGAAGGAGCTCTTGGTTAAGAGACTTAATGACTTCCTTTACAAAACAAATCGTCTATGATGCTATGGTCAACTACTCTTGTCTTCCCCTGAGCGCATTTTCACGGAAAAGTAATAAAAGTTTCGAGAGGATACACTTAAATCCTTTCGAGTGTCTCACACGCTGTAAATGCCCTTATAATCCCAGCAGCGTGGAGAGATAAACCTCTGCAGGAAGATGCGCCGCTCTGGTTGACGGATGCGCGCGCATTTACATCGTTGCCAGATATATAATAATTATCGTATTTATACGATTGTTTAATGTCTATAGTTTTCAAAGCGTCCAAAATACATGATATACTCGGCATCTCCTCGCACAGATAAAAAACTTGTTTTTATACACGTGAACATTTACATATCGTCATAGTATGGATGAAAATATGGCAGGTTTCAAGCGACACCACGATGCTTCGTAGTTTTCTGTCTGGCAACTCCGGCATGGAAACAAACAAAAAAAAAAAAAAAAGGTGCCGCGCTGGCGCCTCCTGAAGTCAGCTATGAGTTACTGCCGGAGCACAGGGCGACTTTTGAGAGGGGCTTTCTCACATTTCCCGATTTCTCCCGGCTGTATCCGCTGTACCGCTCCCCCCACAGCGGTCGACAGCGAGTCGAGACCACGACGACGGCCGCCTGGTGATCTTTAAGCCCCGCACACACTCCAAGCAGCTCCCCGTCCGTCCCAACCGAGGTGAGTAAAAAGAGATGTCCGCTCGTGTTTTCTTGTTTGCTACACGACCGAGACGCTCGGCTCGGTTCGACTCGGCTCGGTCTCCTAGGCAGGCCGGGGCTACCACCAGTGTATGCTGTCTGTCGCATGAGATGAGGCCAGTTTTTTTTTCCCCCGGCCTGACTCGAAACGCGAAGCCCCGGCGACGCAGTGAATGCTCCGCGCCGCTCTCGGCTCCCCTCGGCCGGCGGAGGGAGAGGGGGAGCTAACGTGGCCGTTGACGCCGCTCAGAGGGAGAGTTCCCCGGGATAGAGCTGTGCGTCCGGCCGCTCTGCTGCTCCGGGATTTAATGTCGGGATTTCTCTCTTGTTGAGTCAGGTCCAGTGAATGCAGCCTGGCTACCTCGTCGACAGGCGAGCAACTTGTTTTTGTAACTTTGCAGTGGCTGCAATGGATGTTTTCAATTCTAATTATTCGAGTTAGTTCAAGCACGTATGATTTTAGCTGCTGTAGTTAAAAAAAAAAAAAAAGCATATTTGGTGTTAAATTCAAAATCTCGTTCTGTGCATCTGAAAGAGGTGGGCAAAAGGTTACATTTGTGGGCTTTGGCTTAAATCTCAGGCATAATAACTGCTTTGTGTGGTGAAATCATGCAGTAAAATTAATATGAGATGTAAGATTTCTCACGCAGGGTATTATTGCTCTGCCATACCTTCATTCCTAATAGTCCACTGTAATGGAAGGGCAAAAACAAACTAAATCATCCTGATTGTGCCACTTTCTTGAGTCAGAACGTAGTTTGTTGTATTTGTTGTTCATATTATCTTTTTCTGCTTGACACATATACCTGCAACATGGATACCCTTCTGTTTTGGAGATGGTGCAAATGTCTGTCTCCACCAGGAGCTGCATGTATTAAACACTATAAACACTTATTCTTTGTAAAGGGGGGCAAAGAAAAGGAGGCTGTCCAGACCTGCTTGAAATCTTTTGCCTTGGGGGTGCACGCTCATGCAAGCCGCACACCAAAGTGAGGAAGCTCACTGAAGAAGAATGACTCACGCTTTAAATGTGTTTGGCGAAGACGCGAGGACTTCTCCCCGTGTTTCGCCCTCAGCTGCAGAACAAATTCTTGCAACTGCGATTTGCGCCGTCCCTCTGGCTTCACGAGATTTATTCCAACAGTGTTTCACATTAATGTTATCCCCCAGCCATATGTTGTTTATCACATGCTCCACCCTGTTTTTGTTTAGGAGGAGGCGGGGGTACGTGGGGCTTATTCCATTTGGAAATTACAAATTAAAAGAAGAGGACTTTTGCTGTCATTTGTTTGTCAAATTTGTAGGGAGTCGAATTGTAAGTTGTGTTCTGTTTATCCGTGCCAACTGTTTGTCTCGTTGTTCTAAACCTCCCATCTGACTGCCTCCATCGGCTGCCAAACACGCTGTGGTCTGGCGCTTTTAGCTGATGAAGGCTGCTTCTGCTGCTGAATGGATTTGATCATATATCAGCACTTTTATGCTTTTTTACTTTAACATACATGCAATGTGGTGCAATGGGTTCTCAATGCCTGCCTAAACTTTAGAGGCTGATTAAAAATCCATGTTGGCGTGTGACAAATGGCATCACCGAGAGGCATTTTGTGGACGTTTTGTCACGATGAGTAATAACCAGATCGAGGGGTTTTGAACTGAAAGGTTGCTTGTTGCTCTGAGCGCCGGCTGCGTTAGCGTTATCTCCGTGCAGAGGAGGATGTCGATGTGATCGCATCCAGGTGCTGTAACTCTACCATCACATTTAATGTTAAACAGAGTAATTGTTGGGAGCTGCAGGATCCACAACATGCCGGCGCTTGTATTTTTCCATGTCAGTGGCCCTTGTAGGCGCTCTCAGTGTGTGGGGAGCAGACCTCTTGTAGAGTGAGGCTAAAGCCAGGCGTCTTTCCAAAACTCAAGCCCCCCCCCCTCCCCTGCTAACTTTCACTGCCAGGTATAAGCACTGCTTTGTGCTTCAGCAATGCTCCGTTCCTGATGGTATTTACTCCCTACTACTACAACACCACCGTCTACTGGAAGCTGCAATTGCAAATGTACCTAAAACATCCTGCTGTTTGACAAACTCTGATATTTCCTCATTCAGTCAGGCTTTTGGATTAATGTGCCAGAATGCAGGAGGCAGATTGTAATGCTGGTTGAGTGTAAAGCACCTTGTATTAAAAGTGTCTCTTTCTGCTTAGAATGTGGATGTGGTATTTTTTTTATTTATTTTTTGGCTTAGGCTGCACAATCGTGAGGGATATTGGTGAGTAGGAGCAAAGTAAATACATTTCGAACAGCTCAGCACAACCGAGTATTAGCAAATGATCCGATAGCATCTGTAATCCTCAGGAAAACCTGGGCAGTTGTTTTTGAACGGTGCTAGTCTCCGTTAAACAGTTGGCAGGCACTAAAGGGTGGGGGGTTGCGGGGGCTTGTCCACATGTGTGACTGGCTGGCTAGGCTAGCGACAAGGCTGAATGCTACAGTGTGCAGGCAGATCAGATTACTGAACGATTAGCCATGGCCTCCTATCCACGGCCCTGGGAAATGATTTTCCACTGTCATAATTCCCCAGAATGAATTACGCAGGCCAGTGACTCAGAGATACTCAATACTATGGCCCTGAGTACTGCGTGGCATAACTGTTGCTCTCTGGAGAGGGCAGGTATGTTGTGCCATTGTTGCACCAGAGCAGAAAATAGTTATCTAATTTACATTTTTTGGTTGAGCTTGTTTTGGTTGCCCGCAAGAATGGATGTACACCACCATTCAGAATGAATGAGGGACGTTTTGTTTCAGCTGGAGTTTGAGTTTAAATCAAAAGTATTTATTTGTTTTAAAAGACTGCTTATGTTAAGCAACACATAAATTAAATATACTGTAAATGTGTCCAAGTTAGCCAAAAGACCATTTTTTTTTTAATTCAAGAGTCCCTGAATGACTTATCGTCTAAGATTTTAAGTGCATTTTTAGTGTAGGGATTTTAAAGCTGCTTTGTGTGCACTACACCAGCTCATCAAACAATAATATATGAAAAAAAAAAAAAAAAAGACAAAGTGCATGTTGCCTCCTCGTAAATATTAAATAAAAATGCGCCAAACTAAACTTGAGACCACATTGTTTTCTGTGAAAGATTTGAAGTTAAATATGCAAACCTGGATATTTATGTTCTAAAACAACTTGTGGTGTCTGTCCTGAGATGAAAATGTCTGGATGTATGTTTTGAGGATGTTTCTTAAAGAACTGTTTTTGATAACAGTCAGCTGTGAGAAACATTTGTTGATCATTTTCCATAACATCTGTTAGCTTACGTGCAGCCCTTTCTGTGGTTATACTGAGTTGAACAGCTGTATCATCTGTATACATAATAGGAATGTGCGATAAATATGGTACATGGTAGAAACAATAGACATTTAGCCTATGATAGAGATCTGTATTCTACTGGCTAACTGCAGTAATGCTGTCTGATGTAAAATCAGTTGTCTGTTTCGTTTTTTTAGTTAAACTGTGCGTAAGTGGTGTGAAAAGTCTTCTTTGAGAGCTAAGTAGCGAAACTACAAGCTAACTGCAGCCAGCTTGCCGTAGTGTTGCCGTATTCGGACGCATGCGCAAAACACAGTGTCCGTCGAAAGTTTTTTTATTTTATTTTTTTTTTCCTGTCGAAAATTAAAGTAAGCGTTGATCAGCTTTAGAGAAACCTGCTCTCTGATCTGTGAAAAGAATGCTGTGTTGTGTAATTTTTACTGCGAGAACCTCTGGTCAAAACCACAGAGGAAATGGTCACCATTTTGTGTCAGCTGTCCTTCAAGCTGAAGGTGACGCCCACTAGAGGGCTGGAGGGTGAAGTGTTTTCAGTGTAAAATGCTGCTTTGTTGCTGTTCATTTATTAAGTGAGAATACTGGAAACTGTTAAGAGTAACTACATATTCTTTTGTTTAAAACATATGGCCAAAACTACATTTGATATTTTTGCACTGGTTTGCACTACAAGAAAGAAGTCTAATAATTGATTTGTTTATTATTTGAAAACTCTAGACCTAGTAGTGGAATTTTCTTAATTGAGATTATTTTGTGGTGCAGCCGTTTACAAAGTAAATGATGGCAAAAGGACACCCTATGCTTTTTTTAAAATTCCTATTGCAAGCTTTATACCAAAAACCTATAGTGATATACAGTATATCGTTATCACCACCCTTCACAATACATATCGTGATATGAATTTTATGCCATATCGCACATCCCTAACAAAAACATATATTTGTCCACACCACACATAGAACGCAAATCATTAAGTAAATCTTGTAAACAGAACTGGGCCCGGTACAGTACCGTGTTGGACACCCACTGATGTGTGTAAAAGGAATCGGACTTCTAAGTTTCAAACGTAACAAAGTGAGACCAAAACAGAAGGTAGGATTTTTACTAAATTAAAAAAAAAAAAAAAAAAGGAAAGTGAGTAATGCATCTAAGAGAATTTGATGACTGTAAGTTGAGGAACACGACTGCAACAATCCATCTTTTATCAACGACCACCATCCATTTAAAAGAGACAATAAAAGACCATTATTAATTCTTTTCACTGTGCTTCTGGTATTACGGGTGTATCACGAAATTGGACCGCACGACAAATACACGATGAGGAGGTTTAAATGAAGAGGGCCTCGGGTGGAAGTTTGCTGAATGGAAACAGAGCAGTGGTGGAGGTAGGACCATGTTTCCAAGGTGCATATGCACCCCCAAGACAGGAATCTGATCCATTCCACAGCCTCCCCATATCCAGACAAATAATGGTGACTGGGAGTGTAACGTTTCATCAGGTGACACATGACTGGAGCTTAAGTGCTGGGAAAGTAAGAGCTATGTCGTAGGCTCACATTTGGCCAGCTCTGGTTGCTTTTAAAGATCAGGAAATGTTCCAGGAAAGCAAGGCAGGTTATGTGAGATATGGATTTATCCCCAGCAGAAGGCAGCCTGGGTTTCAGAGCTCCTCGGATTATCTCATCACCCCCACCATCACTGTTTGGTTGCATCTTTTTATATCTCTGTTGTCTGTTCACTTTTCTTAACCAAATTATATTCTTATTTTATTCTGATTAGGTCTTTAGCAGCAGTCACAGTGATTAACTAATACCAAGTAAATAACTTCTAATAAATGACAAGAACAACAAAAAAAAACTCAAACAAGTTATGGCAGGATGCTGTTTTTGTAGCCGCAAGCTCTGAAACAACCTGAAGCACATTATCCCTCATATGGGATTTTACAAGTTCACCTGCTTTTAGATCTGCATTTAATGTTTGATTTTCTGCTTTGACTGGACTTTCCCAAAAATTCTGCTCTCTAGCCCCCGAGCTAAAGGCTATTTTTACTGCGAGACACAGAAAAATGCCCTGTTTTATTTAGTGGTAAAAAAAAAAAAAAAAAAAAAACAAGCTGCCGGGTGTTAATGGACTTCACCTCAGCCATTCCAACGGACCCTCGGGGTGCTGCGCGTTCATGCGCTCGGCGAGGAGCTCTCGGCCTGTTAATGAAGCCATTTTCAGAGATGGAGAGACGCAGTAATGGGAACACACCACTTCACTGCAGGATATTCTAACCCCGTCCTCATCGTAAGTGCTATCATTCATCGGATATGATTAGATTTCTTTTTTCTCCTTTGTCAGTTTAGCTGTTTGAAGGGCTCTTTTTCAGTCTCGGGTCTGAAGATGTTTGTCGAGGTTGTTGGCTTAGTAGAGCACCAAGATCTACATGGCTTATTTTGAGAAGCATTGATAGGGTTTTATTTGGATGGAGATTTTGCATTGGAAGGCAGGCAGAGAAGCTGTGATTAGCCTGTTCTGGCAGAGGATCAGTATTTCTCTTGACTTCTCGCCGTGGACTTTAGCCTTGTGTCGTTGGACCTAAAGTTCAGTGCTGTGAGTGCAGAAGGCAAGCAGGTGGAGGAGCATTTGTATGTTTATACAGTTGTCTGGTGGTAACCTCGGCTGAGTGTGGGTGCACGGCAGATGCCACACACATGCTCTCACCGTGTGTCGAAGTGTGCACCCTTTGCCCGTGCATGCCTCAAGCTGAATCCACTGCTTTCTGCAAACAGAACCTACAGATACTAAAAGAAAGTGTGAGGGCTTTGCTTGTCTTTTACTGAGAAACTCAGAAAACCCCCAGCTGAATTCCAAGTTTGAGTTGACTTGTAAAGTTATGTCAAATTTAAAGTTTTGTACTAACAAATAGAAAACTTTATTTGATAAGCAGTTTATAAAACCTCAATAATAGGGTAATTGTAAAACATTATTTAGCTTTTTCAACTTGATTGTGTTTTTATCCCCTTCTTAGTTTCTAGAAAGGTTTTGAAAAGTTTCTTTCATTGATATGCATGGTAACAAACAAATACAGATTATTAGCGTGTGCAAAGTTCTGTATTGAAGTTCCCCATTTCCTCAGTAACTAAATATCCTGTATCGGTCCTCATCGGAGGGTTTAAAACTTGATTTGCCTTGATTGATTACTGGCAGATTGCTGTGGAAGTGAGTTAAGATGCAAAGCACCCATTTGTTTTCCTCAGCCTTTAACTGGATTTGTGCACGAGTTCAATGTGCTCTAACACAGCAGAAGAGCTTTTCTTATTCTAAAATGTGCTGCACCTGATTTATGTTAAATATAGAAACGTGAATTTTTGTTGAAATAAAAAGCCAATTTTGTAGACGGTAACCTGTAATTTTTTTTCTCAGAGTGATTCATCCTTAATGTTAGACATGTGGCTGTTTATGCTTTATGAGTATACAGCGTAAATACAATAAATAACTATAATGAAGAAATACTCTAAAAAAAAAAAATAATAAATCAGGCATTTAAAACACAACTTTGCCATTTTGTTTTTGTAAAACGCTTACATGACATTTTTAAAGTTTGTATTTGTGTGTTTTTAGAACCCTCCTTTAAAGAGAAGTGGCACATCTTTGCTTAACCTCAAAGTCCTATAGTTTTACAATTTTGTCAAAACTAAATGGTATGAAAAATGGTTGTCTTGGTTCAATGATTTTCTGGTTATTGAGCATTTCTCAAATATCACTTTGTGTTTTGATTAAAAAAAAAAGTAGGGTGGCTCAGTCGCTGGATCGAATCTCGGTCGAGAACCTTTCTGGGAGGAGTTTGCATGTTCTCTCCGTACATGTGTGGGTTTTCTCCAGGTACTCTGGTTTCCTTCCACAGACCAAAAACATGCATGTTCTGATTGGTAACTCTAAATTGTCCCTAGGTGTGGGTGAGAGAGTGAATGGTTGTTTGTCTTGTTTGTCTCTGTGTCCCTGTGATGGACTGAGACCTGTCCAGGGTGTCCCCCACCTCTCACACAGTGATGGCTGAATCTGGACTGAAGTGACCACCATGACCCGAAAAGAAAGAAGTATGTAAAGATGATGGATGGATGGATGGATGGATGGATGGATGGATGGATTGATCAGTTATCAGTGTTTTTTTTCACAACCCACTTTGACAAACACTGAGTATTAACTCTACATTAAATCCTTTTCATGTTGTGTGTGAACTCTGTTTTGTCCTGTCTTTGGTTGTGAAACATTAATAGTACATTATGTCCATTTTAGAACTCAAAGTGATAAAGAACAGCAGTGACATATTGATTTGTTCCAATTTATCATTGACTGGAAATGAAATGAAAAATAAATCTGCTGCTGAACACTGTTCACGCTCCGTTTAACATTACATGAAGATAAGCTTCAGCTTCCCCAACTCACTTTAATCAGACTTAAACAGTAAAAAAAAAACAGTAGGTCAGAGAAATGAAAATCCATCCACCCATTATCTTTACCCGCTTCTTCCTTTTCAGGTCACGGGGGGGTCACTGGTGCACATGTCCAGCCATCACTGTACAAGATGTAGTCCATCACAGGGACATGTGAAAATCAAAATTCAAAAATAGCAAGTTACCAAACGTTCAACAAAATCTTGTTTTAAAATGCAAGATGCCAGACAAAGTAAATGTTTAAACGTACTACTTGTATCTCCCCCCACATTTATTTTTGTTGACTTTTGAACCTTCATCGTCACTTTTATGGAACATGCGGTTCAGCATGTAAATCCTCCCTCTGTCACTGAGAGATAAGAGACATCAGAAAACAGGACCAGCTGATTCAGTGTGGGACTCATTAGATGCAGAATTCAACAGATCCAGGTACAGTGTGTTTCCAGCCTGGAAGCTGATGAAAAACAAGCCCAACAGATGGGACCTGATCCTCACGACCTCTTCTCCACATAAGAAACCTGCAAAGATTACACAAACACACCACAAGCGAAACATTAAAACCGTTTCCCCTGAAAGAAAGAAAATACACAAAGAATTAAGCAAAGTGCATCAATTTCTACAAAAATCACCAAGAGGGATTTAAATTTGTTGTTATATTTGTCTTGTGTCACAATTTTCTCAGCAAGTTCATATGCAAACTTACAGGCCTATGATGTCATGTTACTGCAAAAATAAAGGTAGACATTAACTTCAGTCATTGAATGTCTCAACAAATACATTAAAATATCAATCAGTGCAACAGAATTATAATTATAATTTAACCATTCTATTATACTTATTACAAAAATATTGTGCTTTTTTTTGTTTTCATTTTCCATGTTGGTTGTTTTAGTCCTTTTATAGTGTTATATACCGGTTAGTATTTCATTAATTACTGTGTTGAATCTCGTGGTGCACGGCAGCATCAAACAAAACCATAGACATTAAAAACCTTTCTAACATTTCTAAATTGTCACACTAAAACAATATGATTTTGCATGGTTTAAAAAAATGTAAAAATTTGTTTAAAAGAGTCAGGCCATTGAGTGTTTAACACAAGGAGGTGGCATCCTTTAAACCATATCTCATAAATTCCTAATAACAGTTTATAGACATGTCAGTGAGAGGGTAAGTTGAGCAACCCATGTGAACATGTTTTTGAAAATAAAACAAACTATATAATAAAAAAATATTTTAAGCAGGCATTGTATTGATTTAATGTGCATATTCAAGCCTCTGACTGAATGAAATACTGTAATAATAATTGTAATTGTGAATTAGTCTGAAGTTTTTTATGCATTGCATATTTCTCTAGGATGGTACATGCATGGTGCCGGTACATGCATGATGTTGATATATACATGGTGCTGGTACATGCATGGTGCTGGTACATGCATGATAATGGTACATGCATGATGCTGGTACATGCATGATGCTGATACATGCATGGTGCTGATACATGCATGGTGCGGTACATGCATGGTGCTGGTGCATGCATGGTGCTGGTACATGCATGGTGCTGGTGCATGCATGGTGCTGGTACATGCATGATGTTGATATATACATGGTGCTGGTACATGCATGGTGCTGGTACATGCATGGTGCTGGTGCATGCATGGTGCTGGTACATGCATGGTGCTGGTACATGCATGATGTTGATATATACATGGTGCTGTTACATGTATGGTGCTGGTACATGCATGGTGCTGGTGCATGCATGGTGCTGGTACATGCATGATGTTGATATATACATGGTGCTG
>JARVLU010000952.1:19339047-19354254 GCA_031762415.1 Simpsonichthys santanae | reverse complement strand
CTGCCATGTGCTTTCGGTTTCGAGTTACGGACGAAAATCCGGACTTACGGCGCCATGTGCGTTCGGCTCCGACTTACAGCGGTTTCGAGTTACGAACCGTCCTTAAGTCCGGAACCCGTTCGTAAGTCGAGGACTACCTGTATATATATATACAGGTATATATAATGTATGAAAGGCGCTGTTTTTGCATGACATCCCAGTGACGATGATGCCTGCAGCGCCAGCACAACGTTATAACGTCACACTGTTGAGTTTAGATTTGTAAAAATGTGCAAATTTGCACTGTTCAAGTGTTGTCATTGTGTTAGAGTAAATGTCATGAATAAATTTGACATTAAACAGAATCCAAGTTGAAGCGTTACATCATTTTCAGCTCCTTTTTGGCATCAGCATTTGTAGCAGGCCAAATTGACCAAGACCATGAAGAATAATGTAGTATTTTAATTCCACAGCAGAAAAACAAATGTAGTCTCTGTAAGTAGGTGTAGAAGGCAAAATATCTGTATTGGTGTTGGTTATCAATTATCGGCTAAAAATCCAATATTGTGCATCCCTACATTACCGGTATATGTAATTACCATTCATGCAGCAACGTTATTTTGTTTTCTTCTCATGATTTTACCTTTTAGTTTAAAGTTAGTCTCATCTTGCTTTCTGCCTTGGAGTTTCTAGCTGGAGTCACTTCCTGTGGCTAATCATACTTTGATATGCTATGGCACAAACCTCGTCTCACTCAGAAATGAACAAACAAGGGGCGGTGGTGGCAGCGGTGGTGGGGGTGTGTGTCTCGAAGCGACCGGAGCTGTTGGTTTTTGTCTTCTCCGCAGCGATACATTTTCTCAACACCCACAGCTTTTCTTTTTTTTTTTTCCTTTCTCACTGCCTCAGTTCACATTAGCCTCTGCATCCCTGCGAGGAGGAGAAGTTGGACACGACTCAGAGACGAAGACGTGTGATTCCTGCCACTGCTCTTGCAGTGGGATTCAAGGCATTCTTCTAATCTTAGCTGGAAGGATGAGGGAGTGAATGGGGAGAGAAGAAGCGCTGTGACGATGGTTCTGATTACGTTAGAGAGAGACTTGTGTTCATGTGTTTCTTTCCCATGTTGCACTGAGTCTACATGAATCATTACTTGAGCCATCAAAGGTTCATCTTTCTGGAATTCTGTTAAGCTGAACGTGTTCTGATCTTTTTTTTTTTTTCACTTTATGCTTTATTTCTTCAAAGTAGGATACATACTTTTTCTACAATAAAAAAAACACATAAGAATGCATAGTTTATTATTAGTTTTTAGAAACTGGGCAAAAAACTATATTATTTTTTCATTCTTTACAAGAATCTCGTCTTTTATTTTGTCTTAGCGTGCAAAACTATCAGATGTTAAAAATCATTAGATATTTTTAGTTTTATAAAATCACCCCTACTGTCCATAAAAGCGCCCTCCAACAAACCTAAAGTGGTCTGTGGGCCACCAGTTGAGAATCCCAGTTGTAGCAGGTATTGTGGCTCCAGACACGTTTAATTTAGTGAACAAAGGAGCGACAATGGCTCTTTTGATTGTAAAGGTTGCAGACCCCTGAGTGAGATCCATGTTTACCGTTTCTTTTTTATTTATACTTTATATTTTTGCTATCTTTGAGTGCATTTGGGACCTTGTGTACACAATTTCGTTCCACCTCATGTACCACATGTGATGCGAATGACAATAAAGAACCTTGGTAACCGATACCGTTCAACTGCATTATTTGATCTCTGTTATGTCCGTTGGTGTTAAAGTGCAGAAGAGTTTGGTGGTCAGTGTTTAATATGTTTGATTTGAGGTGGATCAGGCTCTCATGTAGCATGTAACAAGACACAATGTACCTCTCCAGCTTACTGGTCAGAGGATTTCAGTCTAAATTCTGAATCCAAATGGGGAAGAGCTGTTTTTATAAGTGCCTAGCTGCACTATTCTCATGCTGCATCCTGGTCCTTTCACACTTGGCTTGGTCGAGACCGACTAAAATTCTGTGATGTGATTTTAGGTCTGCAGAGACTATAGAAATATATACTGAGTGCGCTGAGGGATGTTTCTCAAAGAGAAGAGTGTTTTATTGTTGTCAGGTCTGTCTGTCACTGTTTTCCACGCCTCTGCTCTTGGATTGCCTCTGTTCAATCAGTTTGTGTTTTGGACCCGGAGCTGTGAAGGTTTTTTTAAAAAAGGAAGGTACCCACGGGTGATGGCTTCACGTGTGCAGTCACATGAGACTGAAAGGGGTATTAGCCTCCCTGGATGTTTATTTGTTTGTTTGTTTTTGTCACTCATATTTCACCTATTGATTGTGTGGAGGCTGCATAAGCAAGGATTTTTTTTTTTAAACAAATAAAGTTATGCAGAGCAGAGGTTAGGTGTATGTGTAGGGGTAAATTGGCAGCTCTCACTTTGAGTAGGTGATTTCACCGCTGCTCTAAAGTGACCTTTTTATTTTACATAATGCATTTTTTTCTATAGGAGCTGGTATGCTGCTGAATTTTAACACAACTCCTTTTTGTTTTGCCAGATTTGATCCTGAAGGAGTGATGCCGCTGTGATGACCTCAGTTTCCTCCAGGGATTATTCTCCAGTCAGACAAGTGGGACAAGTTCTAGCCTGGATCCAGTTGACAGATTTACGTGATGGACAGGTGATGGAGTCGTCCATCATCTTTGTTCCCCACTGACCAGCCCCGCCAGCCTTTGCTCTCAGGCACAAGTGTGTACCGTCATTGCAAGGGCCCCCATTTTTTTGCCATGGTGACATAAGCGGTGCTGCAACATGAGGGAACGCCAACATCATCGACTCGTTTTTCTTTCCTCGGTGGCTGCTGCAGCTGCTATGCTGACGCTGTTTAGCTTCACGAGAACAGTTGGTTTGTCGTGAGCGATCCCTGCTCCAGTTTTTTTAATTTTATTTTAATAGTTTTTAAATTTATTTGTGGTTTTGTTTTTTAAAGTACACACGCAGAGAGAGAGACTGTCCACTTGGCGTGTTGCTGGGCCGGTGGGGCGGAGCGGTGCGGTGTGAGACGATGCTGGGATGTGTGTCACGCCTCCGCCGGCTGGTCCGCCTCCTTCCCCTGCAGACCTCCCTCCTGCTCCTCTTCATCTTCTGCACCGTCAGCGTCTTCATCTTCTCCTACTACCTCTATGGCGTTAAGCGGGAGCCCGAGCCGTCAGGAGGGGGCATGTCCGGGTCTGAGGGACTTCCTCCAGACTTGGATTACCCGAGGGTCATTCCGTCCCGGTTGTTACCCATACGAAGTGTCCCAGGGGCTAATGGGGTGGATCTCGGAGGGACCAGGACAGATCCTGTGGTTCTGGTGTTTGTGGAAAGCCAATATTCTCAACTGGGGCAGGAGATCGTGGCCATCTTGGAGTCGGGCCGCTTCAAGTATCGGACCGAGATCTCTCCTGGGAAGGGGGACATGCCTACACTGACGGACAAAGAGCGAGGGCGTTTTACGCTTGTGATTTACGAGAACATTCTCAAGTATGTGAACTTGGACGCCTGGAACCGAGAGCTGCTGGATAAATACTGTGTGGAGTACGGAGTGGGCATCATTGGCTTCTTCAAGGTTAGGACAACACAGCCCTCCCCATGTCTCCCTCCCTCCCCTCTCTCACACCTTCTGGCCTGTCCATCTGGCTCCACCATCTCTAAAGAGATGGGATTCACACAGTTGGCATGACCTGCCTGGTTTAGTATCACACAGTGTCTTTGCACTGACTTGTTTCTTTTCTGTTCTCTTTATGTCTGTTTTCTTCTTTTGTTCCTCAGTGTGGCCTCCTTAAAACTCTTCTTCCACAGTTTGCTAGCTCCCTTTTGTGGGTTTTTCTGTTGTCTCTAGTTTCTCTAGGTTTTTTTTTTTTTGTTTGTTTTGTCCTCCACTTCTTTCTCACTCGATATCTCTTATTCTGCCTCTCCTCTCTCACAATTTTCCCTGGAGGCCTCAGTCTGCCTAAGGCCAGTTTTCAGGTCTTATGGTTTTAATCACCCTATCTGAGCCGCGGAGAGAATATAGAACGAGGCGTGTAGGCATGGATGGTGCAGTGTATATGTTGGGTGGTGCAGATGAAGGTTAGTCTGGTGGGATTGACCGCCTGTTGGGAGAGAAGAAAAGATGTGCATCTCAATGGCGCAGTAACGCCACAGTCTGTGCTTTGGGAACTGTTTGCAACACAACATAATGGAGCGTCCTCACAAATCATTTCATTAGTTGGATTAATAGTAACGTCCAAGAGCTGAGTCAGCATAAACTGCCTGACAAGCTACAGCTTTTCTAGAATCCCTAGTTTGTCTTTGAACAGTGGTAAATTATCTTTGGGACACATAGGCCAGTTTATAATTAAATAGATGTAAGGGATTTGTGGGTTTAATACATTTGTTTACTAAGATGTTTTTTTTTCTTCCCAGCTGTCCAAAATTATGCTCATTATTTCTTTACATTTTCTAATTCTTTTACAGAACAATTTTTAATGCATGCTGCAGAGGCGCGTTCGCTTGACCTTCATGGTCTGAGAGATTCCAGCTATAAAACAAAGAGTGCAGTTTAATTTTCTCTTTATTTGACTTGCAGTACATTTTATGTAACACTAAAACACCCGAACACCTTCTGTGTCTCAAGACGTCTTATTGCCGGTTTAAATCATTTGTAACAAAGTCTTTTTGTTCTTACTTAATTTAGAATATAAGATTGCACTATTTTCTACTGCAGACTTTTTTTTTATAATCAAGATTTTATGGTAGGATGTAATTTTATACAAAGAGCTTGAATGTATATTTCATGTGTGAGTAATAGACTTAATTATACATGAATAATGTACTGGACCCTGTTTGTAGGAAATTAAAAATAACTTGTTTTACAGTTTTTATCAGCAATAATGACAGAAAAATAACATTAAAATGAAACTGTTTGATTTTAGCAGTGATTAACACATTTCCACTTTCTGTAGTGGGACTATCGCCAGTGTTAGAATCAAACCAGTATTCAGTGACTACAGAAAATCTTCAGAGTGTTTTTAAATTTTCACCTATTTTTCTAGGGGTGTCCAATCCTGGTCTTCGAAGGCCTCCATCCTGCAAGTTTTACTTGTTTTCTCTGCTCCAACACACCTGATTCAGTGGTTGAATTACACCTTTATGTTCTGCAGAAGCCTGCTAATCATTCCAATTCATTCATATCGGCTATGTTGGAGCAGAGAAACATCTAAAATACTCAGGATAGTCGTCCTCGAGGGACCAGGGTTGGACACCAATCCGTCACATTAGATAAACATCAGTAAAGTGAGACTACTGCACATTTAAGTTCATGCTCAATAATCCAAGTAAAAAACAAACAACAAAGTTTAGTCAGGTCCTCTGGATGATTTCTTTGTGTTGAAACGTTTCTTCTTTCATCCAAAGGACTTCATCAGTCCAAAGAGCCACAACAAACACAGTCCCATAAGCAGCACATTCACATAGTGGGCCAACCAGTTTGATGGTAATGAGATGGTTTCTGGTGTCCGCCCTCTCCCCTGTTGTCTCCTCTGAGGCGGCCATGGCCAAAGTGACTCAAAACATGGAAGTTCATGCTCAGTAATCCAGGTAGAAAATCCATCAAAGTTCAATCATGTCCTCTGGACTGATGAAGTCTTTTGGATGAAAGATGAAACGTTTCAACACAAAGAAATCGTCCAGAGGACCTGACTGAACTTTGTTGGACTACTACACATTGTTTTTTTATTCTTTATGATGAGATCATCTGCAAACAAAAACAGTCAAGGTCAACAACGGAACAACGTTTTTTCTTTTTATTGCTTGAGCAGTGGCGCTTTAACGGCCCCAAAATTGTAATTTTTGTCAACAGGTTCCAGATTTAAAAAAAAAAAAAATGTAAAAAAAAAAAAACAAACACTTTCAACACCATCCTTGTATTTTTTTTAAGACTCCTTTTTTCATAAATTAAACAATCTTGGGCCAAAAAGGAACAGATTCTGTCAATACTAAAGAAAAAAGCTCTACAGTTAAAAAAAAAAAAAAAGTTTTACATAGGGATAGTTTTAAAAAACAGCACGTGTATATAAATACAACGAGCCTGGTGTATTGTGAACAGCTTGCTGGATACTTGGCCTGAAGAGTGTCCAACATGTCCACGTGTTTGGACTGACACAACTTCCAGTCAACACGTTCCTGAACTTTGTGGAGTTGTGACTCAAAGTCGAAGTTCCTGTTTGTCCACAACATTTCTGTTCTTTTTGCTTTTGTATTGTATTACCACAGCGCTTTGGGTGGTTTTCTGCATTTCCGTTTGGATTCAGCTTTTTCTAAAAACTGTTGTATTTTAACAAAGATATTTTTAGACACAACAAAGAAATAGTTGTTGAAAATCAGCAACTCTGTGTGAAAAAGGTCTAAAAGTGAGGTGAACTGTAAGAATCTCAGATGACTGGATTTGTTGGGGAAGCTGCCGAGTCTTGACTGAACCCTAAGTCAGGATGTTTTTGTTTTTTTTTTGACTCCAAACTTGTAGAGTAACAGACTGAGCAAAGCAGGTTGGAGCTCCATCGTGCCTTCACGTTTGAGTAGGCCTGATGTTCCTTATTTCACACATGACGAGAGAAATCAGGCAACGACATGCAATGAATTTCAGTCTTCATCAGTGTGCAGTGTAATGAATCTGTTCTTGTCTGTTTGTGTTGCTCAGGCCAATGAAAACAGTCTGCTCAGTGCCCAGCTCAAAGGCTTCCCCCTCTTTCTTCACTCCAACTTGGGTCTGAAGGACTGCACTGTCAACCCCAAGTCCCCACTTCTCTTCATCACCCGAGCCGGACAGTCCCTGCCAGGTCCACTGCCCGGGGACGACTGGACCGTGTTCCAGTCCAACCACTCTACGTACGAGCCCGTGCTGATGGCCAAGACCCAATCGGCGGAGAGCGTTGCGTCAATAGGGCAGCACGCTGCAATGCTCCCATCGGTGGTGCAGGACCTGGGGCTGCATGACGGCATCCAAAGGGTCCTGTTTGGCAACAACTTGAACTTCTGGCTGCACAAGCTGGTGTTTGTAGACGCTGTGGCCTTTCTGACTGGGAAGAGGCTCTCTTTGTCCCTGGAGCGCTACATCCTCGTGGATATAGACGATATATTTGTGGGCAAGGAGGGCACCCGCATGAAGGTGCCCGATGTGAAGGTGAGTTTGAGCATGTTCCTGCACGTTTAGAACAAGACCGTGCATCCGATCACTGTAAGAAGAGCAAAAGGCCTCACATGGCGCCGCTCTCTTCCAGTCGCGCAGAGACGTCTTCTCGCTGCTCTTTTTTTTTCCTTTTCAGTGCGTTCGTCCCAGTAGGCTGCTCAAAGCTGACAGGCCCGACCGCTCGCGCTGTCACAGAAACTCTACAGCGATGAATATTTTAGGGGCTCGGCGGCAGACAAAGAACGTTGAAAAGCTCCGCGCGTTCGTCCCCTCCGAGCAGAAAAGGCTCCCCTCGCGTGTGGAGGCAGAGGGGGTAAGAAAAAGTTCTGGTGGCGGCATCAAGGCCTCCTCAGCGCAACGGCAAGCTTTTAGGAGCAGATCGCACCCTGACGAGACGAAGGGGGGGGGGGGGGAATAACGATGAGGACGGGTGGCGGCGTGCGAGCAGAGAGTCTCACCCAGCGTTGAGATCAAATGAAACAAACGCAGGAATCAGAGAGAAGCAGAATATCAAACGGAATGAAGGAGCGGAGCGAGGCAGCTGGGAGAGGATGCTGGATGTTTACCAAGAGAAACGTGCTAAATTAAAGATATATGTGGGCACGCGGGCGCCTCTGTGTTGACGCCGCCTCATTAAGGCACTCGTGCAGCAGTATGAGCCCGTCAGCCGTTGACTCAGTCTTCTTTCCTCCCACTGCTCCAGGCCCTGCAGGAGACGCAGAGGGAGCTGCGCACCCATGTGCCCAACTTCACCTTCAATCTGGGCTTCTCGGGGAAATTCTTTCATGCTGGTAAGATGCAGTCCGTGAAATAAACCACTTACAAAAGGTTACGTTTCTAAGTTGTCTAAGTTAATTACTGCTCTTATCTTCTGCCGTGCCCCAACTGTGCCCGTTCCTCACCTTTTTCTTAAATTTGAACTTTGCTGACTTTCATTTCCTCTATTTTTCCCTTCACTGGTCCCATTTTATCCTTCTTTCCCACTTTTTTTTTTCCATTATCTCTTTCAATTTCCTTCTCTTTCTTTCCCCCTGTCGACTTTGTTTCCGTCTTTCTTCAATCTGTCTCTTGCACGCCCACCCTGCCGGTTTCAGGCTCTGATGAGGAGGACCTGGGAGACGACCTGCTGCTTTCCCACGTGAAGGATTTCTGGTGGTTTCCTCACATGTGGAGCCACATGCAGCCCCATTTATTCCACAACCAGTCCGTGCTGGCCGAGCAGATGTTGCTCAACAAGAAATTTGCCATGGTGAGTCATGGTGGGGACAAAGGTCCCGTCACAGAGTTGACTGAACGCTTTGATCTGAGCCATTCTTGCTTATCTCCATGCAGAACATTTCTGGCAGTTTCATTACTTAGTTTGGTTTATTTCCTAGTTTATACATAAATCAAATATTCTGTTATCCCATTGTGTCCATTTTGGCCCTTATTTTGCTCAAACAGCAACTAAACATGGAATAAATTAGTTTTAACGCTCATCCTGGTACACGTTGTTCGATTAATGGACAGGTACACGAAGAACCAGCCAAGCCTCAGCGAAGCTTCGGCCTCCTGTTAACCATGAAGTTGTATTTAACAGCTCAGCATGCTGTTATGAGATAAATGAAACCCTACATTTACAGACTTGTAGTTTTGTGTGAGGATGCAGTGTTGTGCACATTCCCTCAGGTGACCACACTGTTACAGAATCGTGCTTTTGAATGACTAACGCTGACTGCATGAAAGGCGTTTTACGTGACATTTTGCTGCTTCTATCCGATGCTTGTGCGTTTCACACAGTCACCGTGTGTTTTGGCAGGCCTGATGTGACTCGTTATAAGGGTACAACACGTTGTTGTCAAACATCTGTGACATTTTGTGGACTTCAATGAGATTTTTCACTTTTACTGCACAGTACCACAAATAATGGGCTCCCTGTCACTTTCACAGCACGTCTGAACAAAGCCACGAGCAACATTAACACTAATGTTAACATCCATCCATTATCTTTACCGGCTTCTTCCTTTTTGGGTCAGGGGGAACACTGGAGCCCAAATCCAGCAGTTACTGTACAAAAGGCGGGGGGCACCCCGGACAGGTCTCCAGTCCATCACAGGGACACGCCGCTAACATTAACAAGATTTTAAAAAAGAAAATTTTCAAAGGATCGTTCAAATCTCTTGAAATGAGGCCCTGTGGAAAGGTTTAGGAGCAAATAATATCTTACCTGTGGTAGATGGCTCCTTTGTTTGAAAAATGAGTTTACTTCTGACCGGGCTGACGAGCTAACAGCTCAATCAATAGGGCCGAGGTTAAAGTGAACTGCAGCCATCTTAAAATGACTTTTTTTTATTGTAGCAGCAGAACGCTGGTCAGTTTTGCATTACGTGACTATTTACATGCAATTTAATGGTTAATAGTGAGTGTAAATAGCAGCAGCTAGCTAGCTAGGACTTTGTGCAGCCTGAGTAACTTCAGGCAGGAGTATTATATTTCTGCCAGAATAACTGAAGTATTAAACTGGCATCAAAGTAAAGTTTTGTTAATTTTTTTTATGACGTCAGAAATCCATTTTAGCTTTATTCTCTCAAGCTAACTGTTAGCTCATCAATCTGACCAGAAATCAACTCCATTTCTCCAAACTGAGGCGGTTCAAAAAGCCATCTGCTGCAGGTAGGATAGTAAATGTTCATAACCTTTCAACAGAACCCCACTTCAAACAACCAGAACTGGCCTGAAAACTGGTTCAGTTTGTGTTGCAGCAAAGTAAATGGATATTTTCTTGGTAAATTAAACGTAGGTTCAGCTTTAAGCCAGCTCCTCATACCACAGTAAAGAAATAGAAGCTGGATAAAGGTCGGTGCTGAGGAGTATGAGATTAGCAGACGGTTGACAGCAGCTCTCTGTGCATGTTTCCTCCTTCAATTACTCCCTCGCGAAAATAAAAAAGTCTAACATACTTCAAAACTTATAATTTGTACAGGCATTTTAATGAGATGTTCCATCTGCTCTAATGGTGTTTCCACACAGTTTCTGCAGAAGCTTCACTGTTTTATTTTATTTCATCTCTGTGCTCGTCTCTTTATTGACTTTTAATGCAAACCAGAAGGAAACACACAAAAAAAAAAAATGCTTGTAGCGACATTAAGGAAGTCACATTGCACTTTTATATAAATTCCTTATTTTGAGGGACGCTTACTAAAAGCGTTTGTTTGTGTAACAAAAAGATCTACTCTTATTTGCATACATATGCAAGTACCCTTTTACCTTTTGTCTGTTTTTGCCTCTGTTTGGTTTAAATCCTCATAAAGTCAAGCTGACTGGTGGATAATAGCGGCGTGCAGAACAGCTACGTATTCTGTATGAGCTACAAAGCAGAAATTATGTAAATGTCTTAAAGTTGTATCAAGTAGAAAACTAAAGGTCTAGTCTACTAATGAGGTGTATTTCAGGTGGTTCACACGCAGCGTCCTCGAAGAAAAATGACGTCTTTTTCATGAAGTCTTTGGCCAGATTAAATTCATTAAACAACACAAAGGGAGAAAAACAGCATAATGTGCCTTTTTAAGAACCTAGTACTTAAATGACCATATGGATGCTCCAAATGCTGTGCAGGTGTAACTGCTGCCATGTTCTTCTTGTCTGTCCTCAGACAAGGACATGCAGTCGCTCATCACATCGTCTTGTATGAGCTGTTATCATATGAAAGAGGTGCTGACTCTAAATGATTGTTATGGCTTTTTACACAACCTGTAGAGCTCTGCAGGTAAATGTGACTGTTGCAGCCTTGATAAACTTTGAGGTGTGCATCATTTAGATGAAACTGATCTGGATTGCTTGCATCATTGTTTTCTCTGTGAGCCACTTGTGCTTGTTCAGGTGGTGTAGGTCCGGCTGAGGAGTGACAGGCTCCACGGCTGCTTTCAGACAAAATAAGGGGTTCTAATTTTAACATCCAGAGACCTGACAGATGGGGGTGAATCATGCAGTATTTTTATGCTTTCTCACTCATCCCCCCCCCCCCCCCTTTTGTATTTTCACCTCCAGGAGCATGGGATCCCCACTAACATGGGCTATGCGGTGGCTCCTCATCACTCGGGGGTTTACCCCGTACACATTCAGCTGTATGATGCCTGGAAGAAGGTGTGGGGCATCAAGGTGACCAGCACCGAGGAGTACCCGCACCTAAAGCCCGCTCGCTTCAGGCGAGGCTTCATCCACAGCGGCATCAGTGTAAGCTTTCATTGTTTCATTGCGTGAATGTTTTTTTTTTCTTCTGTACGTTTTTCAGCATCTTTCTTGTTCCACTATTTTTGTGCTATTTCAACAAGTCATAAGTCAAAACGTTCAGCTCTTTCAGGACAATCCTGCTATGACTTTTGCTATTGGTGCATCTTTAGCTGTTTGAAACATTTTAGCGCCCTTTCTGCCATTTTTTTTCCTCATAGAAAATTAACTGAGCTCATTTTACATCATTCAAATCTTTAGATCTGTTCACAACCTTTTACAGCTCCTTTCACATTTATTTCTGGTTCAGCGTCTTTCAGCTTCCTTGTGCACATTTTTTTTAAAAATTCAGCTACTTTCAGCTAATTTCGGCTGTTTTGTGCTCCTTTCGGACTTTTTCAGCTAACTACATTTTTGTACCTCTTCTAACTTCTTTCTGCTAATTTCAGCTTGTTATGCTTCTTTCAGCTTCTTTCTGCAAGTTTCAGCTTTTTCTATTATTCCAGCTACTATTTAGCTGTCTATGCTAATTTAAGCTTTTTCAACTAATGCCACATTTTTGCACTCATTTTAAATTTTTTCAGCCAAATTCAGCAAAAATGTGCTCTCTACATCTCTCAGTAATATAAGCTTCTTTATGCCTTTTTAGCTACTTTTCACCAGACTATTTTATTTATTTATTTTTTTTCTAATTACAGTTTTTTTTTTTTTTTTTTTTCAGATAATTTCCACTTTTTAATGCTAATTTCTGCATCTTTCAGCCTAATTGAGCAAGCATGCTTTTTCAGCTTTCTTCTCCTATTTTAAGCTTGTTCTACATTTCAGCTACCTTTATAGCATTTTAATCTAATTTCAGCTGTTTTCAGATAAACGTTATATGGTAATTTCTAATTCCCTAATTAACTTCTTTCTGCACATTTCTGCTGTTTTTCCTGCTTCTGCTATTTCAACTATTTAGCTGTTTTATGCTAATCGTAGCTTTTTTTAGCTAATTCCACTTTTTTTTTTTTTTAATTTCTTAGCTAATTTCAGCTCTTTCTGCATCGTTTGTTTAAGCTTAGGCCTGTTCTTCTATTTCAGCTACATTTCCGCACATTTTCAGCTAATAGCTGTTTTTCATCAAGTTCTTCAGCAATAAGCATTCACACTGCATTTTCACAGGAAAAGCAATTTCGCTAGTTTCATTTCTCTTTAGGCTGTTATAAAGCCTCGTTATCTCTGTACTTTTAACCTGTTTCATCCACGTTCTTTGCTATTTTTCTTTTTTCTGTTTACATTTTTTTCACCTTCTCCACCCAGCTCAACCTCCACTAGATTTTCTTCAGCTTGCTTTTGTTTTTTCAGCCTACATTTTTCTTCATACTGGATGTGCTTTTCTTTTGTCTGTTTCCTCGTGATGGGGAGGATAATTTATTTTTTGTTTCACATCAAACAAAAAACTTCTTGAAAGATTTAAAGAGTCTTTAAACGTTATGCAAAATACAAACCAGATTCCAAAAAAGTTTAGTCGTTTCCCTGTTCCAAACACTTGGATTCAGTGATTTAATTACTTCCTCTCATTCTGCAGAAGCTCGTTAAACACCTGTTAATTAAAATCAGGTGTGTCTTAGCAGGAAACGACTAAAACATACAAGATGGTGTTCCTCAAGGACCAGAGTTCGGAGCCCCTCTTATTCCATCGACTATGAGGTGATTATGTAGTCAGGTGAACCAGTCTTGCACAAGACACCTGTCTGCGTTCTGCTGCCAAGCAGGCTTCAGCAGAAAAACACAAAACAAAATAAAAACTGACATCCTGGCCTTGGCGAAGTAGGTGACTGCACAGAACCAATCACTGAAATGTCAACATGCAAAGAAACTTTATTCAGCTTCACGGCCGTCACTGCTTCTGAACAAAGCTCGTTTGAATAGATTCAGGAGGTTTAGAAAGATTACAAATAAAAACTCATATCTGTTTCTCCTGCAGCTTGACCTTCAGCACAGATAAGCGGCGTCGCCTCGGTCCGTTCTCTTTGTAGTCCCAGCGTCCGGTCGGCGGGCCTGCGTGGTCTCAGTTCTCGTCTCGTCCTTGAGATACCGCGGGCTGAATGGACCTTGTTCACTGCTTACTGATGATTGATATTCAGCTCCCCAGACACTCCAAACTGTACATGCATTTCCATGAATTTCCATATAGACTCTGAGAAAAGAAGAGGTTTGCTTTGGCTAGATGAGCAGAATAATAATATTATTGTGAACAAACAATGTGTGGGGGAATCGCCTGGAGGACTGACAACTCCGCTCCGCTCGCAGCGGAGGGCGGACGTTCTGTTTGTCTGAGCTTGTTCTGTGTGTGTCTCTTTGACGTTTGTTGACTGAGTGTGTGTGTGTGCTCTTCTTGCAGGTATTGCCCAGACAGACGTGTGGTCTCTTCACACACACCATCTTCTACAAAGACTACCCAGGCAGTCCGAATGAACTGGACAAGCTCATCAATGGGGGGGAACTCTTCCTCACAGTTCTGCTGAACCCCGTGAGTCACTTACCCCACCACCCCCACCCCGCACAGCGCAGCTTTTGTCTTGCATACTTGGAATCTCATTTAGCTAATGGCACAAATTGAAATTTAAACAAGGCAGGGGACAATGACTTGATGGTGAGTCACGCAGCGATGTGTGCGCCGCACTTTCTCTTTTTGCATTAACCTAAAAGCTTCTTCTAATGGAGCCCAAATATAACGCTGCAGTTTTCTTGTATGTCAACAGAGTTTTGTTTGCTTTTATATAAAAGCTTACTTCTATTGTGATCTCTGCAGAGGCTGCAGATAACTGTTCCTATTACTAAATGGCTTTTCACAACAAAAGCTGTGGTAATGTTTGTTTCAGCTGTTTCATTGCATCTGATATTTCTCTGCAACCTCCCCACCCCACTGACGTTTTATGTTTACAGTAGTCTCTCGTTATTTCGCGGTCTGTTTATCGAGGATTTGCTCTATCACGGTTTTTCAAAATAAGATTAGACATGACACACAATTGGCTGATTGATCGACGAGCCGCACGATGGGCATGAAATTTTTATTTTAAATGAATTATTTAGCACCTTTGTGCAGCCCATACTGCAGGATGAACTTCCTTCTGCACCTGATCAGCTGTTCACCATGCAGAGCGGACAAGTGGGCGTGGCCAAGAGCACTTACAGATGGAGGCAGAGAGAAGGAAATCATGACATTCTGTTCTCTTTTAGAGCATTTAGAGTTTAGAAACATTGTTTAGAATATTGCAAGAGTGTGGGAAGAGTTTAAAATACCGTACCTCATATACGTATATATATTTATACACTAAAACTACTAGTTGCACTACAAGCACTACTTCACAATTTTTCACTTATCACAGGGCTTCAGGTTATGGATCTTCTGCGATAAACGAGGGACTACTGTACCTCTAAATGATCATTGGTTTATAGACTCTCAACTTGGTTACCAGGGAATAAAGGTAGAATAGTTACCGTATTTTTTCGGACTACTGTATAAGGTGCACTTAAAATCCTTTAATTTTCTCAAAAATCAACATTGAGTCTTCTAATCTGGTGCACCTATGTATTAATTCTGGTTGTGCTTACTGACCTCGAACTGATTTGATGTGATTATTGTGAATGCGTTGAATAAAGTTTGACTTGTCTGTTTTGTTTTGCTTAATGCTCCTTATGTAGGAAAACGGACCCGTTCATTGAGATTGCGCCTTATAGTCCGAAAAATTTTGTAAAAAGATTAAGTTGTTACAATCTTAAGGGGACAGATGTGTTTGTGAAGCCTCAATATAGAACAAGTTTG
>JARVLU010000952.1:19312939-19334677 GCA_031762415.1 Simpsonichthys santanae | reverse complement strand
CGTGTTTAAAAAGACGTAACGGCTGCCATGTGCTTTCGGTTTCGAGTTACGGCCGAAAATCCGGACTTACGGCGCCACGTGGCCAGCGCTCCGATTTACGGCAAAATCGAGTTACGAGCCCGCCATAGGAACGGAACCCGTTCGTAACTCGGGGACCACCTGTATATATATAAAGGCGTTTTAAACCCTTTCCACATTCTTGCAATAATTCTAAACAATGTTTCTAAACTCAACGTTCTAAAAGAGCACAGAATGTCATGGTTTCCTTCTCTCTGCCTCCTCTGCTCTTTGCCACCTGCAAGCGCTCTTGGCCACGCCCACTTGTCCGCTCTGCACAGAGAACAGCTGATCAGCTGCAGCAGGAAGTTTATCCTGCAGTACGGGCTGCAGAAAGGTGCAGCAGGTGCTAAATAATTTAAAATAATTTATTTAAAATAAAAATTCCATGCTGATTGTGCGGCTTATCCATCAATCAGACAATTGTGTGTAATGTCTAATCTTATTTTGAAAAGCCGCAATAGAGCGAGTCCACAACAAACTAACTGTGAAGTAGCAAGGGGCTACTGTACATCAGTTTATGATGTTTTATTTTTTGTGAATGCATAGTGATTTATAAAATGTTTTATTTTTTACTGTCCCTCGTGGAGCAAGAAGGGGGAATTTGAAATACCGTACCCTCTCTCTGTCCATGAATGTTGTGAATTCAATAACTTGAAAAATAAATGAGTTACTGACTTCCATTTTGGTGTGGCTGCATCGAGACGTTAGAAAGGATTCCGTCAAAAATTGGGTTGCCACGTCAAAATCCAAGATGGCCACCATATATATCACTTGAATAAACTAGTCTTTCTCGTTTTAAAAATGATTTTAAGTAAAGTTTCCTCTGATGATTTGGGTGACTGGTAGGGTGGCCCCAAGATTAATCCAAGACGGCCAGTCCACCATTGCCCCCCCCCACCCCCGGCTCCGTCATTGCACTTGGTGGTGGATAAAATTGCTCCCTCTGCTCGCAGGATCCATCACTCTGCGCCGCCTCAAACAAGAAAACCTGCCTCTGTTCTTCTACACAATGATGCACCAAAAACATTAAGGTTGACTTGAATTTCCTGTTCAGTTCCAGTCCAGAAAAACATCTACCAAAAAAAGAAACTACAAACATTAACTATTTAAATCTGCTCGCCCTGAGCCTGGTTCTGCTGGAGGTTTCTTCCTGTTAAAAGGGATTTTTTTTTTCCTTTCCACTGTCGCCTTTGTGCTTGCTCAGAATGGGAGACTGAGACGAAGTGAAGATTCAACACAATCTGCTGCTTCTTTAGATAATTTTTACTAATTGGATTATAATGTATGTGAATGTTTTTGTTCAGTGCCCTGAGACAACTTCTGATGTCACTCGGCGCTATATAAATAAACTGAATTGAATTGAAATTCAATCCTTCAGCGACGAGACATCGGCCTGTTTACCATCATAATGTAATGTTTCTATCTGGGATTTTTATATTCTTTTTCACTGGTCCAATGGATCAACATGGAGGCAGATTCATGTATCCTGGCTGTAAATCTGAGCTCACCTTTGACCAGTTTCCACTTAATAATCCTTTCAAAATAATTGTCAGGAGAGGGAGTGTGTTGGGAATATGTAACATTAGGAAACAACATGACTCCTCATTAATAGGTGCCGATTATTTTGGGGGGAAATGGTCATATTTTATTTTTATCCATCTATTTAATTGGAGTTTTAATATTAAAAAATCTCTGTTTTACTGACCTCAGTCACTGAGTGTTAGCCACATTTGCTCACATCTTCCTGTGTCGATTGAACAAGCAAATTGCTGGGTTCTGTATCTTTTTAGGGAACATTTTAACATGGGATTTACTGAAGTCAGGGATTGATTGATTGATCGTCAGATTAAAAATAATTTGTATTTGATCTTTTTTTTTTTTTTAATATATGACAGCAAACAGTTTATATTCTCAGCTTCTGTGGTTCCTCTTCCATGGAATTGGCTGTTTCTCAGTTTCTACAGAAGCCCAGATGGACACACCAAACACAGACCCACTGTAATGTTTCCTAAACCTTTGTGAGATAATTGTCTGGCTTGATGCGTTTCATTTTGTTGCTTCTTGCAGATTTGCTGTCGGGTGTCACTAAATACACCCGACCATTGATCCCTGAGTGGTGAGGAAAAATAGTTTTGAGGCAAACTGAGAAATGGTTTCTTCTTTCAGCCGATCAGTGAAAATACAGAAATGAAAAAGGAGAGGACGAAAGGGAACATTTGTTCTTGGTCATTTTAGAAGTAGCTTCCTAATTTGGTATTTTAGTCATTAACAAGATTTTTTTTTTTTCTAACATGCAGGTTTGACCCCAAGAAGGGCTTCTGGTGTCAGCTGCTGGAGGGAGGGAAGACCAAGTGTTTGGGAAAGAGTAAAGGACGCAGGTACCCTGATATGGACCCTGAGGTATGACGTAAAAGTATCTTTATTAATAGTTTAATTAGCTTTGAGTTTGTTTACTACATGTAGATTCATGTCACCTGGTTGTCTTTTTCAGTCTCAGGAGTTCCTCAGGGAGTACTACAGGGATCACAACATTGAGCTGTCCAAGCTGCTCTACAGGATCGGCCAGCCGTTACCCAGCTGGCTCAGAGAGGAGCTGGTCCACACCAGGTAGCAGCACCTTGGCAGAGGAAGACCACAACTCCTCACACTGAACCACCGCTCCACCCTGCAGGGCTGTCCAACCACGTAGCCTGAAACGGTGAAGATCTCCGGGTGTTTTTGACAAACTGGAGTCTACCGAGATCCGAAGATGGGAGACCCAAATAGGAACTCGAAACGCAAGTGCGATCTTCCAAAACGGGCCGAGCCAGGAACACGCCATCCAAAACATTTCAGCTGTAGAGACTCGGTGACGCACGCGAGGGAGCCGTCAGTGTTTGATGACCGCCTCGTTCTCCATCATCAAACTTTCATCATCTCATGAACTCGTCGTGGGAAATCCAGGAGATGGAGGATGAAAACATAATCATGTGTCCACACCGATGAGCGTGTGGTGTTTTTTTTATTTTTATTTTATTTTTTTAAGAACACTACAACGAGCAACTTGATGAAAGGCAGTGTACTGACTGGGAACTTTGATCCAAACTACTTGCGATGAAGTAGTTTGTATGAGAGTGAAGCGGAGCGTGCGGAGTCTCGACTCTGGCTGCATCTTGTAGCCTTACTTGATAGGCCTTGGTAGAATCTAGTTATTACATTTACAAGTGCCAGGACAGAATCTTCATTCAACTATCACCACATGGACTTTTGAGGGTTCTCCTTTTAACTTTCCATTTAGTTTTCTTTGTTCTGATTTAACATTTCTGTAAGCTTGATGGAAATGCATATTTGTAGAATGTACCAAACCTAAACATGTTCACTGTTTTCACACACAGAAGAAGAAGAAATCAGGACGTGCAGTTCGGTCCTTTTTAACTGTTTTTGTCCGTTTCATGAATCGGCTACAGCAAGGACGGGAAGAAGAGATGCTGGAAGCACAAAGACACTCACGGGAGCGTCGATTCTGAACGTCCAGATAAACGGAAAGCACACTAACTAAATGGGTCCTGCTACGATCTGTGAAGAGAATCATAAGCTAGCTACTGTACGTTTGTTCAGCACTCTGGTCCTGCAGATTCAGATCAGTGTACAGAAGAAGAAAGTGCATTTCAAAATGTTTTCAACGTCTTTTTTTTTTTTGGTCAAAACTGTATATTTTTGTTCATACTGTAGTTGTTTTTTAATTCTATTTTAATTTACTAGACGAGTTTAAAATTGGGGGGATTAAAGGAAAGTTGCCAGAACAACTTTACAGCAACATGCAGATGGTGTATCGGTCGCGTTGCCATCACATCTGGATGTCAAGCATAGGTAACAAAAAAAAAAAAGCTGCTCTAACTGCAATAGTTTGTACATTGTTCTGATGTAACGATGCACACAGATCGTCATTTCCTGACTTTGTAATGTACATAATGCGAAACCCTGAGTAGACCTAAATTATTGAATGTGTTTGGGTTTGCGCTCCATCTGCCTGTTCTCCTATCGTGACACATCAGCGCTGCACCGGGGGCAGTTTGGACTCTTTATCAGTCAAACGTGTCGCTAAGTGTTTCCTCTCACTGCCAACTGTTGTACAAAAAGAAAAAGTGCAGAGTTTCTCCATATAAAGTATTAACACATAACAGCAACGATGGTACTAATCTCCAGGACTGTATGATAAAGATTTGTAATTGTTGTCAATAATTTTTACAGTGTAACTAATATTGTCGGTGCTTTTTAATTTGCAAATAAAACACCACTGTATTTTTCAGTAGCTGGCTCTCTTTCACCTCTTTCTTATCAGCGGTTAAGCGACGATCAGGAAAAATATGGAGAGTTTTGTAGTTTTAAACAATAAGTCTAAACTCTTAAGCTGTAGTTTTATGGGCGTTTTTGTCCAGATTTGAGAATGGGCCTAAAAGTTGCATTTTAAGTAAAAGTTCAAAATTTTATTTAAGCAGGAAAATCCCACTGAATTCAGTTTTCAGAGCTGGACCTAAAGGCAGCCTGAACATGCATGTTTTTGTTTTTTTTACCTGAGGGAGAAACTCTAAGAACATTACACAGAAAGACCCCAGGCCCAACTTGGGACTTGAACCCCAGGACATTCTTGCTGTGAGGCAACAGTGCTAACCACTAATCCACTGTGCTTCCAACTTTCAGGTTCTGTGGTAAGTTTATATCTATTATCTTGTCTCAAAGTTCTGCTCAATAATCCAGGTAAAGAATCCAACGAAGTTCAGTCAGGTCATCTGGATGGTTTCTTCTGTTGAGATGTTTCATCCAAAGGACTTCATCAGTCTGAGGAGCCACAACAACTCAGTCCCACAAAAGCAGCATACACAGTGGACCAACCAGTTTGCTGGTGATAAGATAGTTTCTGGGGCCCGGGCCCCAGAAACTATCTTAACACCAGCAAACTGGTTGGCGCCCCTGTCGGCTCCATTGTTTATATTTACATTCAGTATCTGAAGTCTGAATCAAATATTGAAGAAATTACAAAGTAACTTTTCAATTCTAGAATCGCACCGCTCAGGGTGGCTGCATGTGAGCTCTTACATTCTTTCTAAGGTATTGCTTTTGAAAACTAATTCCGCTTTTTTTCCTGGAAGTAAATTGCTTTTTTCGGATGAGTGTTTCCTCTGGTATCGGATGATGTGCAGATGGAAGGATTTTTACTGAAACCTTTTTACTTGAGCATTTGTGATGTGTAACTATGGCAACAAGGTGTTTTTTACTGGGAACAGCAGAAAGAAGAATTCAGGCAGTCCTGCTGCGCAGAAGGACCAAGAGGCCCTCCAGTTCTGACAGCAAGCTGGATCCAGATGGACAGATCTGTATCTGGGGCCAGATTCTTCGGATTCACTGCAGGAGATCCTTCCTGCCCACATCTATCAGCATCTATCAACTCTTGAATGAAATCAGGATGAGCTACAGCAACACTTAATTTCTTTTTGGGATTAATGAAGTATTTTTGAAGTGAATTGAATTCAATTAAAATAGCTGTAAAATCCCTTTATTTTAAAGCTGAAAGTACTTCAGGCTTTAAATTATTAGAAAATAAACTTTAATCTGTTTTAGTTGAAAATAAATTAGAAGTTTGGTAAAAAATGAATTTATATATTGAGCTAATCATCCTTTTAGTAGTCATTATCTTGGAAATTTTAAGCAAACAGAATGATTTCAGTACATATGTTTCTGAACTTTTTCCTGTTCTTGTCAACTGGTCTGACAGGTTTGTGTTTTTTTTTATTTTATTTCTTTGTTTATTATTTCTCTTGGGGATCTCTGCGAGAAGTGACTTACTCATTTCCACAAAATCTCAATGATTTGGTTTATTAGAAAATGAAATTAACTCTAAACTTTTAAAAAATGACTCATTTTTCAAACATCCTCCAAGCTTGTACCATCATTTCCTTTGTCTTGGAAAACACCAAAAAGCCACCCGATTTTTTTTTTTTTTGTATGTAAACGGTGGATAAAATATTAAAAGATCAATAATCCAATAAAATGTAACAAATACCAATAAGTGTTGAGGTGTTTTTTTTTTTGTTGTTGTTTTTGTTTTTTTGACCAACAAAACTTTATAAAAAATTGAAAAGACAAGTGAATTTTAAGATAATTACATTTAAATTACAGTACAGTATTCCATTGTTGTACAACTATAGATGTTTTGGTTTTTAGTTCTCTTGCTTTCTTTTAAGAGAAAACATTTGAAAGTGTGTGGCAAAAGTAAAGTATTTCTCAGGGACAATTAAAACTAAAGTAAAATATGTCGCATAAAGTATGTCATTGCACAAACAATAAAAGCATCAGACCAACAAACAAAACTTAAACTAAACAACCATCTCGGGCTCTTCTTGCTGTAGTCTGCCTCTAGCAACAAGTGATGATGTTAAATCTGACCAATCAGAGCTCAGATCCAGCCCACTCATTTGGTTACTTTTTACAAACAGTGATGCTGTCAGATAAACTTTCTAGAACCTGGTTACTTAGTGCTCCTTCCTCATTCTGTGGATGATATATGTTTTCCAGAAGATCATTCCTCAGTTAGTTTTTGTTGAAGAACTTGAGACATACCTCCGGCAGGGATGGCCGACGGTTCGGATGATGTTCACCAGGAGAGACGCAGCCTGGCGGGCAGTGAAGAAGCCCTGGTGGCCCCTGGAGCACCGAGAGGGTGAGGGGAAGCTAGCATTTTAAGTTATTTATTTGTTTGTTTTTTTGTTCTCCTCAAACTGAGCATTAAACAGCTTGTGCTATGTGGAGAATTATTTATCATTTTAGAAAAAAAATTAATTATAGTTAAGCTTTTATTACTTCAGTATTTTACATTTAAGTTAGCCTTAGTAGTATCGAAATATATTTGCTGGACTGACTGAATAATTCAGAATGTCTGCCTAGCAACTGACGTCACATCTATTGTCAAAGTTTACCTTTTGATTATTAAAACTTTATTAGATTATTTACACCATAAGTCTCAAATAGTTGTACTAGAAGTCCCACACTGGGGATCTGGGTTCTGGACTTCCTGACCAACAGGCAGACTGTCAGGGTCTACAACATTGTCTTCTCCTCTGTCACCCTCAGCACTGGCTCGCCCCAGGGCTGTGTGCTGAGCCCCCTCCTGTTCACTCTGCTGGCTGACAAATGACTGCTCCGCTAGACACCCCAGCTGTCATATAGTGAGGTTTGCAGATGACACAGCAGTAGTGGGACGCATCATGAACAACGATGAGTCCAAATACAGAGAGGGGGTGGAACACCTGGTGCAGAGACAATAATCTCTGCATCACTGTGAAGAAAACCAAGGAGATGGTGGTGGATTTCAGATGGGACAAGGATCCTCTTCACCCCCTATACATCGGAGGAGCAGCTGTGGAGGTGATTTCCTGTTGCAGGTATCTGGGGGTGCATACAGTATATCCAGTGACCTCACCTGGAGAGCCAACACTTCCTGTCTGGTCAAGAAGGCCCACCAGCGTCTCTACTCCCTCAGGAAGCTGCAGAGAGCTGGACTTGGGAGCTCTGTCTTGAGGAGCTTCTAATGCAGTGTGGTGGAGAGTGTTCTCTGCAACTGCATCACTGTGTGGCATGGCAGCTGCACAGCTGCTGAGAGGCTGGCTCTGCAGATTGTGGTTAAGGCTGCACAGAAGACTGTGGGGAGCAGCCTTCCCACCACCTCAGACCTCAGGGGGAGGGCGCTCCACATCATGAAGGACTCCACTCATCCTGCACGGTCTGTTCCAGCCCCTCCCCTCAAGCAGGCGGCCGAGGAGCATTCAGGGCAAGACCACCAGGCTAAGAAACAGTTTCTTTCCTGCAGTTGTCAGACTTCTGTTCTGAACTTGAGCTGCACTTAATTCAGCTTCATCTAACAGTTTTTAACTTTATTATATATTTATGTATTTATACTCTTTTGTATTTATTTATTTGTTAATTGTTAGGCTTCTTGGTCTGGGACCTGAGTCTGAATGTCATACCATATACATGTACATGCAAATGTGAGCTGGTATGACCAAAAAAAAAAAAAATTGAATCCTAAAATTCACGAGTGTTGTAGCAGCAGGTGTAATCTGCCTGGTAACAAATGATGCTCACATGCTATTGGCTGGAACAGCAGGACAAAAAGAGTAAAAGTTAGGCTTTTTCTCAGTATTTCTTTTTGTAATATTGCCAACCACAGTGATATTACTTTTAATATGCCTTTTCATGGACACTGATTGTATTACGGTAATATTTATTTTCCACCTCTTTTCTATTTAATGTAAAAAACAAGCAACAAATTTGTCTATTCATCAACTTTACCCGCTTCTTCCTTTTCGGGTTGCGGGGGTCACTGGTGCCCATGTCCAACTATCACTGTGCTAGAGGCGGGGGCAACCTTCTCGCTGAGCAGCAACAGCACTACCAACTGAGCCACCGTTCCACCCACAACAAATACATTTTATTATTATTATTATTATTAATAATAAATTTGTCTGAATCTTTAGTGCACATATTCTTACAAAATACTATATCTTTATTCTTGGACTGTTTTGAATAGGCACCATCTCATGTGATTTTATTACTAAATGATGATTATTATTTTATTATTATTATTACGGTAGTTTTTTCTCAGTCGTCATCTTGCAGAGGCTAGTTATAATTTTCTCCGTATTGATTTCATTTTATTTATTCCTAAATTTCATTGTGTTAGGCGCATGCTCATGTGCTCTTAGTTTCTTCCATGCCAGCATTTGCTGACAAAGTGTAAATAAATAGCATGGATGTGTTTCCTCTCTAGTTTTGTTGTCTTATTTCATTGTTTTTGTTTACAAATTCTCCATATGGGTTTGTAACGTAAATGAATGAATTAAAAAAATGTTTACACCAGTGACAGTGGAAGGGAGACATGGGTGTGATTTCTGAAGTTTTCCCAACAGAACATTTTTCTTAGTGTGTTGGGTCCATGTTAATCAACACAGTGGGTCTATTTTTGTCTGGGACTGTCCAGAGTCAGTTTGAAAAGAGTCCCATTAATGGCTTTACACACTGTGATTTTTAAGAAAAATCGCCCCCATTGGTCAGTTGAATAAGCTCAGAGGGTAAAATCCCACATCTAATTTCTCTTCCCTTCATGTTGCCAGTTATTGCCAGTCCCACCCTCCCAGTCAGACTGTCCTCCTGTTACTGCTGTTTTATCTTCTTTAAGTGATTACTGTATATTTCTCTACCTCCATACTTCAGAGGCTCCAACAGCCGGGCCTTGAAGATTGCCGGCCTCACCACGCTGGCGTGTCTGCTTTTAGCCAGCCAGGTCTTCACAGCGTACATGGTGTTTGATCAGAAGCAGCAGATCCACATGCTGCAGAGGAACTCTGAGAGGATGGGGAAACAGCTGACGCGCGCATCTCATGGTAAAAAAAAATAAAAATATGTGTGCGCATCTATTTATGTGTGTGTGTGTGTGTGTGTGTGTGTGTGGTGGTTTGGGCGGAGGAGGAAGTGAAAATAGTTTTTTTTTAAAGTTGTACATAAAATTAGAAGGAGAAATTAAAACGCTTCTTGTAATAAATTAATGAAACAGTGATCTCTGAACAGGGCTTAATTTGAATCGGGTACTCTCTTGTTTTGACAGGGTGTGTTCCGGTAACTGTTTGCTTGGATCCGGTAATGCTCAAGCTTACTAATAATAAAATTATGAACAAAACTGACTGCCTTGAACAAATAAAACTTATATTGAATATGTAATCTGAAAATATTTACCAGTACATAAACACTCATTTTAAATATAACAGCCACGTACGAGCTTCTTTATATATATATAGTTATACACGCTGCCAGCCGCGTCAAGTAAAGCAAACCTGCCTCTACCCTTAAAAAAAAAATCTCAGCCCCTAAAAGTCCAGTCATCGCACATTTTTATATACTGTATATATACATTAAATAAAAGTTATGAAACAGCACAACTAAATTGCAAATCAGGTTTACAGTTTAAGTGGGTTATTAATAAAATTTTGATTTATTAAAATTACGAGAGAAATGTTTGATGGGTAGTCATGTTATGTACGGTACATCACGTATCAAACCAACATGCCAATTTGTCAAAATAACAGCGATCAAAAAGTTGAAAAGACAATCTGATTTACTTTCATTTAAAAAGTCTTCTCATTGTACGTATAACTAAACAACTGAAAATTGAAGCACATGAAGACAGTGGCAATGGAGATAGCAATGGACAGGGGGCTTGAGAGAAGCGGTATTCATACAAGGAGTGAGACTTGTGTAAGTAAACATAGATGTTAGAATGCAGGAAATGGCATGTACTTTATTCAAAATTTTCTGGAGGAGGACCCCCCCACCCCAACATCCCCCACCCACACTAGCTACAAAGTATTTTCATTCCTGCATCGTTTGGTTTACACATAAAACCCTGCCTCTGAGGTAAGCTCAGTAGTTCCAGCAGTTGTTTATTTATCCTAAAATGTTGATTTTGTGGTTAAAAAAACGTTAAAAACAATGTCCAGATGTCCAAAACAATCAGAGCCAAAATCAGGTTTGTTGCTGCTAATCTGTTCTGCTGCCATTGAGTTTTGCTCAGCTTCACTCATGTTTGCATGACTTGTTTTCATGTTGAGCTCTGTTTATAGAGGTTTGCCTGATAAAATGATAAGTTTCATGGCTGACTTTGACTGGGGCGGGTTTGTTCTTATTGTCATAGTTGTGGGCCCGGCGAGGATGGCCATCCCCATGAGCAGCCTACCTCTGCTGACAGAGTTCACCGAAGACGACACCAAAAAACCTGAGACACCCCAGACTGTACGTTCATGGCCACACATCAGACAAACCTTATGTGATGCAGTTGTATCAGACACATTTAATGCTCGTTAATCTACATTGTATGACTCCTCTGCTCCAATCAGAACGTACAGGACGTTGCTGTCGTCAGTGTGGAGCAAGAGCTGATGGAACTTGTGAAGGTATGCTGTGTTCAAACCTGTTGCGTGGCTTTGTTTAGTGCAACGATTGGCTGCCGTAGCTGAGCCATGACTTGTCGTGAGCAGGACTTCAGTCTGCCGCAGTTCAACGAGACCTTCCTGACCAACCTGCAGAAACTGAAGCAGCAGATCAATGACAGCGAGTGGAAGGTGAAGCTGCATGTTGGTGGAAACGAATGAAACAAAAATCAAATGGAATGAAGTTTCTAACTGTTTAACTCGTCACACTCCTTAGAGCTTTGAGTCATGGATGCGCCATTGGCTGATCTTCAATATGGCCCAGCAGAAGCCGGCATCCCCCTCCCCTCAGCCAGGTTTCTGTCCTTTTAAGTATTTAATGCATTTTTACATCCAGTTGTGGTCAAAGATTTGCATTAACTCATCACTGGCATGAATGTCTTATTAATTTGGAGGCTTCGGTGATTCATTCATTTTGGAATGAGAACATTCAACTTCACTGATTTTTAAAAACAAGAAATGGTGCACAAGTTTTAGCTCAATGTGAATAATTTTCTTATATAGTCTAAATTACACATTCGGATTCTAATATGCATAAACCCCCTCTAATATTTGGCTAAATGTCCATTAGCAGGTTCAAGTTCAAGATTATGTATTGTCATTCGCATCACTTGTGGTACATGAGGTGGAACAAAATTGTGTACTCAAGTCCCAGGTCCAATTGAGGTTGCACCTCAATCCCATACTGTTTTGTACCCAGCAACAAGTTTCTGGTGTAATTCTGGTCCCATAACTTGGCAGAACTGCCAGAGTTAGATGCTTTAGTTGTTTTCCTGGGACAAACATGGCTTTAAATATTGTCCAAGAAATTTCAATAGGGTTGAAGTCAGTCTACTAAAGTTGGCTTGCTCTTTCAGAAACCAGTTCGGCCAATCAGCGCAATCTTTGTCCCGCCTGACCATAAAACTTTGGTCCAGAAGGCATTTGGCTTTTCTATCAAGCTTGAGGAAGCCGGGGCTTATACAGTAGTTCCTTGATTATTGCGTGGAGTTAAGTTCCATGCACCACCATGATAGATGAAAAACTAGAAAGTAGGAACACTATATTTATATTAGTATTTATATATTTTAAGGCTTTATGAACCTTTCCCACACTCTTGCAATGTTCTAAACTCTTAAACCTACGTCATTTTAACAACATACCTATATGTACTGTACAGAGCTACAAAATTTTACTCACCAACTCTACAGAACAGCAGCTCGGTTCCAGTCGGGCTTGTCCGCTTCTGCAGACCTACCTTGCGGCGACGAAGCCCACCGCCCCGCCAGGTTGATGTGCACATGGATAATTGAGTGTTGCAAAGCTTTCCCTCCATTTCGGCAGAAAGTGGCCAGAAGCACCGTTGGCTTTTGGGTAGTGTAGTTTTGATCTGCGTCACAGTATAGGCTTATTGAAAGAAAACTACAAAATGGTGGCGCCTGTCTGAAGTATATTTTTAGTTAACTTTTAATTTCTGTCCCAATCACGTGAGTAATAATAAAGTTGACAATAGATGAAAAACCCCGAAAGTGCGAGTCTGCGAAAGTCAAACCGCGAAGTAGCAAGGGACTACTGTAACTGGGTCAGCACACTTTCAGATCATGGTGAATAAATTCAAACTTGTGCACCCACTTCTGACTTTTTAAAAACCCACTGAGGTTGCATGCTGGATAATCATTCCGCCATGGAAACGCTCCAACAGCACAGTCAGCAGTGATTACTCTGTAATTGTTCATTGTTCGGACAGCCTTTCTGATAAAGACCAAATGCCAGATGGAGGCGTCGCCCACGTCACACAGGATCGGGTCCTTTAAGCCCCAGTGTGACGAGCAGGGCCGCTACCTGCCCATGCAGTGCTTTAGCGGCACTGGCTACTGCTGGTGTGTGGACGAGTTCGGCAACCCCATCCAGGGCAGCCAGATACGCGGACGCCCCGACTGTCGCAGAGGTAACAGACGCACACAAACAAAATCTTTGAATCTGATAACTATTACAAACAAACTGACCTGTTTTGTGTTTGTAGGTGCAGTTTTTCCTCGCACAATGGCCCTACCCAGCCTCATGCAGGCAACCTCTCTTGATGATGGTGCGTTGAGTTGTTAATTTGTTCTTATTGTAATGCCGCCACATTAGCAAGGATCTTCGTTGTAATACAAAGTACGTCATTTTTTTTTGTTTGTTTGTTTGTTTTGCAGAGAAAAAATAAGTTGAACATGGAGCAAGGCATTTCTTCTTTCCACCCAATCTCTGCAATGGTGCGAAGTTGGTTGTTTAAAATTAGATGCTGAAAGACTTTCACCTTCTGACGCACTCCCATGTAATCATCTTATTATTCCTGCTGGCTGCTTCTAATCCAATCAGAAGAGACTTGTTACAACTGTGCTTTTAACGTGGATAATTTTGGTCCTTTTTTTTTAATTACAGATTTAATTTACCTGTAGGTGTTTTCATTTAATTGACTTTCAGTACAGTAAACTATGAGTGTTTTATGTGCTTGGTTTTCAAACGGTCGGTTCATTCTAATTGGACATGTCCACTTTTACCAGTCTGGATTTGAGTCTTTCGGACTTTTGATTTTAGCGACCAGTTTAACGTCATGGCGTTTGTGAGGTAAACAATAAAAATCATATTTAGGAATGAAAGCATAAACAGTCTGCTAACTCTGATACTTCACAGAGACCAATTTTCACGTCTGAGGATTCTTCCAAGTCAAAGGGACTTTTTTTTTTTTTTAACTTCTCACAATTGGGTGAACCGGCCTTTTTTAAAGGATGTAAACACGAGAGAGACTTTTCTATCATGTTTGTATTAAGAAGTCCTAATAAAGTTTTCTCTACAACACTCCATGGTTCACACATGTCCTGTTGTCCACAGATGAAGCTGTTGGAGCTGGTGATGAAATGAGGCCTGAATAAATTCAACTCTGACTTGATTCATTCACTCTGAGCTCTCATTCCTGGTTCTGGTTTTAGGTAGACGTCTTGTTTCTTGCTCCGTTTATATCAGCACTGATGAAAGTTGGAACTTGAATTTTATCAGTAAATTACAGTATTTGAGCTAATGCCACAGATTTTTACCCTAAATGGATTGGAATGTCCTTAATTAGTATTTAATCATCTATAATTATGTAAATTAAACAGCTGGACTGCCTTTATTAAAAAAATAGTGCTGTTTTGCCCAGATAGCCTTGTAGGAAGTGTGTGTGTGTGTGTGTGTTAGAGGACTTTCACACTGCAGGACTACTCATTTACTAACGGTATGTTTTTCGATGACTGCTACTACCACACCATATTTGAATATTAGCTGTGGCAGCCAGCTTCAGTTCTAAGACATGCCTCTAATGATTAATTTCTGAGAGCGTCGTTAAAATCTGTCCATTGGGTCATGAGATACTGTATTTTGCTAACAGGCAGAACACATATTGCCTGCCTTTTATTGCAGAAACCAACAGGTGTTAAAATACTTGCTTATCACAGATCCCTCATAGTTAAAGCTGCTAAAACTTTTTTTTTTTCATTCAGATTTTAAAACCTTATATTTTGTAAAACACATGTTCAAAACTTAAAACGTTCATTTTACATTCAGACATTTCAGATTCCATTCAAACCTTTTGTACTTTTGTGGGGGATCCTTCTATGTGTTTTTTTTTCCTGGAAAATAAAATAAATATTAACCACTTAATGTAGCAGCTGAAGTAAGACAGAAACTCATGGATTTTCAATTCCATCCATCTTTACCTGTGTCTTCCTTTTCGGGATGAGGGGGTCACTGGTGCCCATGTCCAGCAGTCACTGTGTGAGAGGGTGGGGGACACTGGACAGGTCTCCAGTCCATCACAGGGACACATTGAGACAAACAACCATTCACTCCCTCCCTCACACCTAGAGACAATTTAGAGTTATCAATCAACCTAACATGCATGTTTTTGGTCTGTGGGAGGAAACTGGATTTTCAATTCAATTTGTTTTATTTCTATGGCACCAAGTCACAACAGAAGTCATCTCAGGGCACTGAACAGAAACATTCATATATAAAAATAATAATTTAACATTATTTATCTGAGGAGCAGACTGCTTAGAATTTAACTCCATCACAGAACTCATCTTGAGCAAGAACGAAGGCGACAGTGGACAGGAAAATCTCCCCCATGAGGAAGAAACCTTCAGCAGAACCAGGCTCAGGACAAGCAGTCATCTGCTTCAACCAGCTGGGTTTGAGTGGAACAGATACACAATGGCAGGTCAAGAATCACATGTTAATATAGAAATAGTATCAAATGAAAACTTCAATTTTAATAATTCATTTTAAGGAAATTGTCCTCCAGTAGTCTAAGCTTAAGGCAGCACAAGCCAACCCTAATTATAGTATTTATCAAAAAGGAATTCTTAATCCCAGTCTTAAAACTGGACAATGTGTCAGCCTCATACACAGAAACTGGAAGTTGGTTCCACAAGAGAGGAGCCTGATAACTGGAAGATCTTCCTCCCATTCTGATATTGGAAACTCCAGGGACCGCGAGTAGACCTGCAGTCTGAGAGCGAAGTGCTCTGTTAGAGTCAAAGTTTCTTTATTTGTCGTTCGCACCACATGTGGTGGAACGAAATTGTGTACACAGGGTCCCAGTTACATCCAACAATAAAATGCAAAAGAAGAACAGTAATATCTAAGATATGAACTAAGAAAAACGTCAACTAAAAATATGCTAAGCTCTAATAGCATAAAAACAATACGCCAAACAGCAGAACGGAAAATATGGAACAATAAGATCTTGAATATGAGATGGAACTAGGTTGTTGATGCTTTGTAGGTTAGAAGTAAGATTTTGAATTCAGCTCTGGACTTGACAGGGAGCCAGTGGAGAGAAGCTAAAACTGGCAGCAGCATTTTGGATCAACTACTTTTTAAAGAAGTATTTGGATACCCACATAACAAACCATTGCAATAGTCCAGTCTAGATGTGACAAATGCATGAACCAGTTTTTCTGCATCGTTTTTAGATAAGATGTTTCTAATTTTAGCAACATTATGCATATTTAGTATTAAAAATAGGCACACACACATGAAGACAAACACTTAAAGAACAAATCAACCGCTACGACTTTGTTACAGCTCTTTAATATTTTAACATCTCCTGTCTCCCAACTCTATCTTTCAGTATTTATTTACAATAATTGTACATTTACATACAAGTGTGATGCTGCTTAGTGTTTTAAAGCACATTTTTGTTGACAATGTGATAAATAGGCTATATCTTAATTGTGACACTACCCTAATTTACTTGAACTCTGAGATAACTCACATTTCTGAAATTGTAGAAAATCTAAAACCAATATTCTGGGATTTTAGAACGTATAGCCTGTTTTTTTTTTATATTTAATTTTATTTATTTTGTTATTGAAAATCAGTTTGAAGACAGGACATAGGTGGAAAAATGACCAGTATATTGTATGGCAAGTACTTAAACTTCATAAAAATTCACAATTCTTTATTTTATACGTCTTTAAATGACACAATAAAGCTAAATGACAATTTTCTACACATTTTCACCGCTCAGTACGTCCAGATGTGACCTTCTTTTTGTTATATTTTTATATCTGTTTGCTGAAACCAGTGAAAGTAGACTCTTCCTCATTAATAATGCAGCCTGTTGTAATAAAATCCGGGTCAGTCTTAGAAACCGTGCAGGCCGACAGACAGCACAGGATGGACACCATGAACACCGAGGCACCTGTAGGTATATTCCCTGTAACTTGTAAAGGATGTTGTAAAAGGCACACAAAGACGGATTTATTGGAGTTTCTGACGGTCTTTCTCACTGATAGATGTGTGAAGGCACTGAGGCAGTGAGAGTAGGAGTTGTTCTCACCACAGACCCAGGTAAAGGAAACCCAGAGCTATAATATTTTTATGATCTGAATGTGAAATATAAAATAAATTGCATTTTTTAATACACAGAGGATACAGACTGTGTAGCTATTGATGTGGATGGAAGTACGGTTGAATACAAATCAGCAAAAAACGAGGTAAAGCAGCAGCTTACTGGTTTTAAGATACGCTTCACAGCTTAAACAAGTTTGTTTTATTAGGACACGTTCACATTTGACCAAGTTGTGACAGCAGACAACATGGAGGTAAACAGGCCGTAGCCCTTCTCTTTCAGTTTGTTCCATGTTCACTAGAGTTTAATATGAATGCATGAAAACAAAAACCTGCACCTGAATGTGCAGAACCTTCAGTCCAAGCTGCTGCCGCCTCTTCTCGACTCCATCTCCAACGGATTTAACGGCGCGCTGATGATGTGTGGAGCGACTGAGGCCCCGATGGAGCAAAGAATCATCCGAGAGGTGCAGCCAAAGCTCAGACTGCTACAAACTGCCAGGTTTTTTAGACCGTCTAACAGTTCGGAGTGTGTTTTAGGTTTTGACGCATCTGTTCGGTCGCAGAACATCACAAGCTGCGACGGAGGTCTTCACCTCTGTGTCGTTTCTTCAGGTTGGTCCTCCCTTTATTAACATTCATTCGCACAGTTGGATCTAAAGTTTCACAGGATGATTTTCTGTGACAGTTTTACCCAGACGGCAGCGCGGCGGATCTTCTGAGCCTCAACAACGAGACTTTACAACTTACAACACATCCTGTTCTCGGGAGGTGGGACGCAGTTACAGTAGTTATTATATCACACTGATGTTTTAAAGGTTTATTAAGAGGCATGTACAATTCATCTAAAACTAATAACAAAGGTCAAAGTTATTTTTATGGATCATTTATACAAATAACTCCTTGCTGCCCCCCAAAACTTATATTCATACATTAATAAAATGTAAAAGTAAAGTAAAATGCAAATAAAACTAGGCAAAGATTTCTCCTGCAAAAAAACCCGAGAAACATGAAACGCAGTGCAATTCGCTTAAAGTTGAAGCAGCTTATAAGCAGAGGTACTTGAACAGCTGAAATTTAAGCATGTAAGCATAGTAACAGTACTACTCAGTATTTAAACTACTAGTGTAGTAGTATTACTACTAATAGTGCTAGTAATAGAGCAATAGCGCTGCTATTATTAGTACTGTACTTCTAATCCTGTTATAGTAACTGGACGTTTGAATGACTGCAATAGGATGAAGTACGCAAGGCGAGTTGAACGTACGGGCGAGGAGGAGGAGGAACAGGATTTCAAGAGTACGTTTTATGCACACTAAAGTAACATGCACTCGTGAATATGCAACAAAATTAAGGGTCTGATAAACTATACATATATTTTTATGTAAACATAAAAAAAAAATTAAAAAAAAGTTGTGACCTTGTTTTTCTCTTGGAAGTCCAGAACCAGTTGACATGTTGACCTCGAACTGGAGCACGGTGGTGCAAGTCTCATGCTGCTCAATATGTCGACCATTTATTGATGTTGAACAGTCGAGGTGCACAGTGTTGCATGAGCTGCTGCAGTAAATCATAGACCGTTTTCCTTTAAGTGCCTTCATGGTCATTTTGCCAAAACGTCATCAGGTGTGGCCTCATGGATTAGATGAAAGTGTCTCAGATGCTGAAGCAGACAGGGGAATGGAAATGTGTGTTTTGATCTCGAGCGATATTGTTTAACAGTATCACATTGAATTATTGTTCCAACATTAATTAGAATGTACTGATCAGGCTTCCTTCTTTTTCTCCCCTTTTAGTGTTGTTGAAGGCTTATGTGAGGTGTGTGTGTGCTCAGCTGAAGAAGCCTTACATATGTTTGAAACGTGCAGAGAGACAATGAAAACCAACGCAGGCTCTGTTTGCAGCCGGTACGTCTAATAAACCTCTCCCCTCTAATCTAATAAACTGATTCAGTCCAGCGTTAAAGCCCAAACCTCCACGGTTGGGTTGTTGCATTCTTCCTTCTGAGTCTTATAGTCAGCTGGTCTTCTCTTCAAACTTCAGAGTTGAGCTGGTCCTGGTGTGTGTCGTCTTCAGATGCAGCTCCATGTTCTCGGTGGTTGTGGAGTGGGAACTCCATCCAGAGCAGGTGGAGTCGGATGTCTGCCGCAGCAAACTGCAGCTGTTCAGCCTGGCAGGAGGAGCCAGCAGGACGGACCTCAGAGGGTCAGTCAGCTACATGAACCCATGAAGAATCAAAGCTATGCTAGTTTTCACCTAAAAGTCCATTTTTTAATTCTGGTTTTTAGTACTTTAGGTATTTTTGGCTGAAATAAGCTCCATGTGACTCTGAACAATATAGAAAATACAGTCAAGCGTTGCAGTCAAAGAGCTCAAAGTACGGTACTAATACAGAGCAAGACGCAAGTAAAGTTACTGTGTCTAAACAATTTATTACCATTTTCCCAAACATTTACACCATTGACAGCAGGTCAGGGGCTTTGTGCCTACATCACTCTGTTAATATGTCTTCTCTAAACTTAAAATAACAGAATAGTCTGAAATATGTTCATGTATTTAGTTGAAGACAACCAGATTTAATCATGACTCCATTTAAGAACAAATGGACTTGATTACGCATTGAGGAATTGGTCATGTACAAGTGAATTGAAAACATGATGCTGCCACCGTCGTGTTTCAAAATACGGAAAATATTAGACATATGGGGGGTGCATCATTCCTCTTATTTGGCATTGTGTGTTTAATTTTGGTGTCTCTTGACCAAATAATCTTTCTCCTTATACAATCTAAATGTTTTTTGAATACTGTTTTACTGTATGTACATTACTCAAGAGTTACATCCTTCAGTGAATGATACTTTTTAATTCAATACATATTTTCTGACAAAAATAGTAAAATAAAAGGTGTTGCCAATCAGTTTGAACTAACATGTAAAGAAAAGTACAAATACATAGGTCTGAGCTTTTAAACTTTATTTTAGCTGCACCTTTTACATCTTTTAATGATCTGTGACGGGTCTTGCTGTATGTTGTGGATCATTACTGTCTGACAGAAAGGTTTTCTCTTTTCCCCTGGCAAATAACAAAGCTGCTTGTAATGGATCCAGACAAAGTGTTTACAGCATGAGTTTGGTGGTAAATTAACCTCCTGGCGTGTCTCCCCAACCAACAGGCCCCTCGTTCTCTCCCACAGTCACGTCACTCAAGACTGAAAAACAAAAATCTCTTTGGGGGGTAAAATCTACTCATTTATAGAAACATTTCCTGCAACAATTGGCACACTGATACAAATTAATGAGCTTCACTGAAGATGGGAAACATGGACTTCCTGATGCTGAAACTTTATTGAGGACATTTTTCTTTTTATCAGATTTAAAGACTGACTTAATATTATATGTTTATGTCTAAAGGGATATTCTGTTCATTCAGTTATCAATAGTCTGTTCCTGCAGCTGTGACATTAGTTACACAGCACAAAGAGTTGAGAGAATGGTGTAAGTCTTCATCCAGGGTAGGCTAATAACTAGCCAAATGCCCCTTTTAGTCATTTTTCAGGTTTATAAAATAACTCTTTTTTTAAAATGACGTACCAGTGAGGAAGAAGACAAAGTATTATTTTATTTCAGCTGCTTCCTTCCTCAAGGGTCTACACAGCAAACTACTAACTCGAACAAAGACAATTGTTTTTATGCTGAATGCTCTTCCTGACACAACCACAGACCACCGAGCTACCACAGCCCTCTGTGTGGAGCAGAGAGCTGATATCTAGGCAATGGTGTAGTCTAAGCAAAACGCGGATATATGGAGTATACCAACTAGGAACGCTTAAGAATTTCAGTATACTGTACCCACTTAAAAGTGCCCAATGATACATGACATATCATTAGGCACGTGTCATTGATACAGAAACGGCAGTTAAACGCTTCCATAATTATCTGTATGCAGCGCTTGTTTATTACATTTGCTTATCCAGTGAATTATTGTATAATTCTGTACTGACTACTTAATACCTGAAAATGTTTTGCTTTGATACTGTTTTAAGTTCTTTAACATGTTTGTTTATGCAAAACCAACTGTTGTCCAAAGTTTGTTGTTCATTTATTCAAAGCATCAGAGAAATTTGGAAATGTTCAATACGCTTAAAAATCAAAATAAATTGACGACTACCTTGAACTAACCGGTGTATATTGGTTTCTATGCACAGTATTCCCACTACAAAAATGTAGACTACACCACTGCATCTGGAAAAAAAAAAAAAAAAAAAAAACAGGCCCTGGTTTAGCTAACTATTAGCCTAGCCTCCACTAACATCTTGGATAACCATTTGAAAGACCACCATATAAAAAATTACCAGACTCTCCCTTTAGGCCTCTTCTCCTTTTCATTTTTTAACTTGTGTATTTCTGTTGGACATTTTTTTTCAGCCTAAGCCCACTGGTGAAGGTTTTTGACCACTTGCTGAATTCTTCTGCTGCAGACAGCAACAACCTCCTCCTTTCGCTTCTTAAAGATGCCCTAACAGGAAACTACAGGACGTTCCTGGTCTACTGCATTAATCCTCGAGGTAAGAGTGCCACTTAGACAAAAATAATTAATATAAGTGTTTTGTGGTGGAAACTTGTGGAGTTCTGTGGAAAGGTTAAAAACAATTGTAGATAGCTCCACAAAGAACCCCAGTTTGGAGAAATATATCAATTTGGACCAGATTGACGAGCTATTCCGATTTGAGCCAATACCAAAGTAGATTGCTGCTGACTTAAAAATATCTGGACTAGCCAAAAAAAAAAAAAAAAAAAAAAAAAAAAATT
>JARVLU010000952.1:19279564-19309443 GCA_031762415.1 Simpsonichthys santanae | reverse complement strand
AAAAAAAAAAAAAAAAAAAAAAAAAAAAAAAAAAAAAAAAAAAAAAAAAAAAACCCACTGCTGCATTATCAAATAAAATAAACTGAAAAGGAGGAAAAGACGAACAAACCTTGTAGATGTCTGGCTCTTTAATATCCAGCTTGGTCATATTCCACAGCTTCCCACAGTTTCTGGAATGTCCGACTTCATCTCCAGAGCGCTTTGGTCCCGTCAGCCACATGATGCCGATGGCCACAAAGAATCCCAGCCAGACCCCAAGCAGCATCCCTCCAATGTACGTCGGCAAAGGTAAAACAAAGAACCCATAGACGAGGAAGGTAAAGAATATGAGAGAATAGTACGGGACATGGGGTGCTGGCTTAGTGTCTTCATATTCATCGTCACAGTTTGGGTCAGAACCATCACTTGGCAGCAGGTGACTACCGGTTTGAGTAATTCCATCTGACCCCTCGGTGTCAGTGCAAGTCTCAAAGTCTTCGCTGTTCAGGATGCAGAAGTCCTCGTCCTCCTGTTTGGCAAGAGCAGACATGGACAGTGAGGAGGATTTGGTCGGGCTCTTGGTGTTGGCAGCGGCGTCGTTTGGTGACTCAGGTGTAACAGAGGTCCAGCTGTTGGGGCTTTCGGCCTCTGCGTCGCCTTCTTCCTCCTTGATACAGTAATTGTTGTTGCTCTCCAGGTGGTCATTGACTGAGGCGATGGTGGAGAGTTCTGTGGCGCTGGCAGAAAGCCCTTTGGGCCGGTAAATACTGCCGACACTTAGTCCTCCGCTCTTTTCGTCCATGATCTTACTCAGCAGCTGGAGTGGCTCAGAAATGGCCTCGGTGAGACGGCGTCTGGTGTCTTCAAATCGTGCTTCAACCTCAGAGACTTTGAAGAAGCTCCGGTTGTCTGGTGACGTTAGCGGCGAACACGGGGCGGTTTTAGAATCGCTTGCTGTCACGGCAGCAGACGGCAGCCTGGATTGTGCAAATTGCTTAAAGAGTTGCAGGTTAAGGCGAGGTTCAGGAAGACGGGAGGATATAGAGGAGGAGGGTAGGTCCTGGGATGTGTCTGATGATAACGATTTGACAAGGTTTTTCATGAGAGGTCTGTGTCTTATAGCAGGAGCTGGAGCAGAAGAGATGACATCACGAGGCTCGACGTCAGAAGAACAGGACTTTACCAAACTTAAAAACGATTTGTCACCGGAGGGAAAGCTCAAAGATTTCACGGGAGAAGAACTGACAGTCGAGGGTCTATGCTCGGGGACATGTGAAGATAGAGTATGAGGTGGGGAACGGTTCGCGTGATTTCCGGAACTGGGAGAAAATCCGGATGATTCAGGAATCGCAGCGAGCTCAGCTGCAGAGTCCAGAGGACCCCCTTCAAACATGTCCTCACTCGCTTCTACAGCTGTCACAACGTTTGAATCTTTCAGAGCGGCTGAGCAAGTGGGGACTGACGCAGCATACAGCTCCAGCTCCTCTTCCTCCTCCTCCTCTTTCTCTTTCCCAAATGAGAAGTGGATGGCAATGCTCTCCTTTGACTGCGACGGCTGGACATGGAGCCTGGGGCCCCCAGCGGGCGGCTGTTTATCTGTGAAGTTAGAGCTTTCTGCATGGCTCGGCTGCTGGCTGGTCATTTCAGAGGTCCTACTGTGTCAGTCTGCAAAGAGCAAACAGATTAGAGGCCAAACAGTTAATTAATACACACATCGTCGTTTGAAGGACAACATAACTGGGGTTGAGGTTTGAGGACGAGCTGCCTGCACGGTCTTTGCATCTTATGTCCAAATCAAACAGATGTGTGACTGAGACACATTTGAATGCATGCATGAAGTCCCACGACACCTACAAGGTCCTGGCAGGTGTTTTCCATTAAATTACCAGGTTTAGTTCATTAGAAATAAAAATAGTACATACTGAGACAACAGCCATCACCAAGATAATGAACAGAAACTGGAAAAAATGACATTTTTCCTCATCTCAAACAGTTTGTGTTATAATCAAAACAAACTGAGTACTGTACAATTGAACTACTATTTTTATATATGGTTAAGTTTTTTGTAATCACAAATTATAAAATCATAAATACATTGTGTTAGTATGAAATCATCCCAAGAAGCAAAACTTTAAAAATTGTCAATACATTTGACAGTAAAATTACCATATTCTAGCCTTAAGTATAGAGTACATGTGTATTAATATTAGTTGAAAATCTTCAGTAGAATGCAACACAAGAGAAAAAATATTTGCTGCTAGTTGCTTTCTTTCTCTTTTTGCTGTGTAGCTTATCATTAAAAGCCAAACATCTTAAACATGGACTCAAATAGTTTCTATAGGAATAATAATGAACAATACTATTGTCAAGATGATGGTGAAAGATCTGGCAACAAAACATGATCAGGCCTTTTGTTAATCTCTGAGTTCCTCTGCTAGTAGAAACAGAATCAGGGTGCTGGCTTGTTGACATCTTGGGCTTTGTGCGTCCAGCAGAAGGTCACGCTGCCTCACTCATTCACACACTCAACCTAACCGCTCATCGTCACATGGGTCAGAGCTGAGCTTGTTAAGCAGTCGGGCAGTCTGCCAGCCACCTCTGCCCCGTCAGCCTCTGGTCAGCTGCAACACAATGAGCTATTGTAGTGGAGACGCATTTGGACAGAGTTCATGTCAACACAAATATCTTGAACATATTTTTAAATAGTATTTTAGAATGAGAAATACAGTGGGTGAAATTCTACTTTAGGCACAAAGTGGCATGTACAGGATATGTAATATTTTATTTTTGGCTATGCATCCAAGTTCATATCTGTACACGTTTGTGTCACCAAGAGTTGTTTTTTGAACCAGTGAACTGACAGCTTGAACTTGCATGAAAGATCTGGAAGTTATTTTTACAACACATGCCTGCCCTGACACAACCTGGGCTCGAACCGGCGATCTCAGGATTACAAGAACAAGGCACGGACCACAGAGCTACTGCAGCCAATAAATACACCGTTAGTAATTCCTTAAAAACAAAAAAATCTCAGTCTAGGTTTGTTACACACTCAGTGCTCAGAAAAAGCCTAGCCTAACTTAAAAATAACAAAATGTCTGCATTTTTTTTTTAGAGAAACTTACATCTCGCATATTTTGAAACATGGCGTCTGCCCAACTTTTGACATCCAACTTGATCATTTGTTTATCTTGGTTTTTTCTTCTTCATCATTTAAGGTACACTTGAGTTTAAACTGAAGCCAATGAAAAAGTAAAATGTATTTTACTGTAGACTCCAACAATTTGACATTACTACTACCCATAATGCATAGAAGTCTAAATGGTTATCAATTATAAAAATAAAGTTTGCATTTTGAAGTAGAAGTTTAATTCTGTCACTTTTCATAGTTTTGAATGACAATTTGACCACAGCGGTGGATTAACTGGATAGATGCTGATGATTTAATGCTGATAAGAACTTATCCTAAACAAGTGGCATCTTATAAACCAAATGTAGAATATTTGTTGAGACATGAACAATGCTGACCTTCATGTTGCATCATGAAGGTCAGCATCTGAACCAAAAGCACCAAGTGCACAATAAAATAATAATACTCATTTTAACATTGTGCTTTTAAAAACTACCACGTTTGAGATCAGTCTAAAGTAATATGGTTTGAACAGCATGACTCAGATCGTGTCCCATCACTTGTGTGAGCTCATCATAAACCCAAATTCCATTCCATCATGTTTTCTAATATTTGACAAGAAAAGAAATGGGTTTCCACGAGTCACTGAATCACTGCCGTCTTTGGTAACACACCAACAATAACGGAGATCTTGACAACACTATCACATTTCTACTCTGGACTTGAACTCCTGATTCAGAGCGGTGTATCCAGAAGAGCAACTGTCCCAATGAAAAAGACATTAAGGACAATACACTAAAATCCAAATAGTTTTAAATCAGTTTCAGCTCCACCCGAGTGGGAACACTTCACTAAGTTGCAAGAACACAGTGGGTGTAAAGCACTCAAAGCGTCTGATCCGATGATGAGTCCATCCAGCAGAAACCAACACAAGAACTCCAAATGAGTCTGACAGTCACATTAGATAAATAAAAAACTAGAAAATCTGATAGACTTCTTCTTCAGACTCTAGCAGTATCACTGAATGCAACGTCAAAAGGGTTCTCTATGAAATAGTCTGGAAAGAATTACCTCCTTGATTTAACAATAAATTATGTGTTTATCATTCAGACAGCTAAAAGTTATAAAGCCACAAAGTATACATGTAAAGGATACACAAGCAAGTGTTTTTGTTATTTACTTGACAAGTTTAGCATAAAGAAATAAGCTTGAACCAAACAGAACATTTCTTCACATTACAGCTTTTAATCCCCACTGTTCGACACATGTGAGCTGAAAACAACAGCAAATCTGGCTGAAGGCGTTTCCAGCTCTGTAATCTCACCGTGAGAATATTTCTGAAGTTACACAAGTGAAAACAACCGGAAACATTAAACACAACTGTTTCAGATATGAAAAAAAAAAAAAAAAAAAAAAAAAACAGTTGCTTTAGAAGAAATAAAAAACATTACCTTGAATCTGGATGAGTACTTACAGTAAGAAAATGTATTAATGTACACTGAAAGTGTAGTAAATATATTTTCTGTTAAAAGGTACGGCACCAGTGACCATCCATTAGCTGTAAGTATCACGTGTCTAACGTGTTGCTTTATGGCTCAAAGTCAATGGTGAAGGGTTGTAAAAGGATCCTGAAAGAATGGTTCCTGCATGTGAGCACTCTTTCATTTTTCAAGCTGCAAAGATGGAGAATACAAGTCTGACAGGTCACAGCTCAGGAAAAACCTGAACGTCGATCCTCACAGTGTGGATTCGTACAGGAGGACGGGTCTGATGTGGTATCTCCCTGGGATGTGAGTATGTGAGACTTCAAAAGGGTTAGTGTTGAATGATGACCACTGAAACACCACCTAGAACCGTTTCTCCTGTACAAATCTACACAACCCACTGAGGATCCTGTCACTTTTGTTCTTAACACGTTCAAAATAATAATTATTGTATACAGTAACAACTTCTCTTTCAAAATAGCCACACAGTCATTATGGGGGTCTTCAACCTGTGTCAAGAGCACTAGAGGAGTATTTTAACATTTCAACACATGCATGAAAATCTGCTGTAACAGAAAACTTGTCCAGGTTTAAAGAACACACTGGTCCAAAACTGTCCCCGTCTTCATTTAACAAGAGTACCACATACGGAAAATTACACGTCCGTCAACTAACTATTAAATGTTGTTGTGCAGCTTTTTTTTATAGCCAAAATAATTCCCAACAACAGACATGGTGCTGCCCCTCGTTGGTACCAAACTTTCATATGCATCAGCTTCTGTCGAGCCCGACGCCATTGTGCAACCGGTTAAAGTGCAGTGTTGACTTCTCTCGCTCCCTGCTCTGCTTTGCTCCGCTCACTCGCAAGTCACATAACCAGATCACGTGACCAGTCAAATCACAGCCTTTGAGATTAAAAAATCTCGTTTTATCATATTGCGATTTTATTGCAAATGCATTTAATTGTTCAGCCCCAATTTAAATAAAACATTCTGGACAAATACATTGAAAATGTTTAGACCAAGCTATGGTAAGTGAACTAACTCACACAGACACTTGGAGGTTGTTTTTGCGCCGGATGTCCTTCCTGATGCAACCACAGACCACTGAGCTACCACATCCCTCTATGTGGAGCACAGAGCTGCCATCTAGGGCACCCGGGGGAAATGGTGGGGGTTAAGGGTCTTGCTCAAGGGTTCAGATTGGAGCAAACGAGGGTGGAGGCAGGTTTGGGCTTCACCTTTTCCACACACATTTTGATGTTGTTGGTCCAGGGGGTCAAACCAGCAACCCTCCAATCACAGACGTGCCTTCTCTAACCTCTGTGTCATCACTCCCCATTTTTAAGATAACATATTGAAATATATATTCACAAGAAAAAGTTTACAGAAAGTATGTCTTGTATTCATAAAGAATATGGTGGAGGTATACTTTTATTATTATGCATGTTAGCTAAACTAAACTACAACAAAAAGCTTAAAAAAAACACCTTCCAGATTATTAATCTTAAAGAAATCCATCCACCCATCATGTATTTTCCAGTTCTCTCTGTGGCTTTTCAATTGCTTTAAATGTCCCTCTCTGAAAGAAAAAAAAAGTTGTCCACCTCGTTCAAGAGTTCAGTGAGACTGCAGCTGAAAATTCAAAGATTTTCTTCCAATTTTAATATTTTTCCCCCACACCAACTAATCTAACAGTTAGTGCTCAGTAGATACAACCTTTAGGAAAACGGGCCTTCTTACAGGTAAGGGGTGAACAAAATTAATTCAAAGTGACCACCTTTGTTAAAAGACAACTTTTTTTGTAGGAGGTGTTCGTTCATCTCCCTCTGGATTATGATGCCTGGATTCAAAGGGCACAAAGTTTCACAGCAATGTATGAAGAGTTAGATAATGTGATTTAAATATTACTTCAGCAATCTGAAGATTTAACACCAATGTGTTCCATCACCACCGCACGTGGGCATGTTGACGAATCAACAGCTAGCTCGACAAGTTACTTTCAGATGTTCTGGATAGAAAACGGCCCAACAGTCCTGAACCTGTTCTCAAGAATGCTGACAGACTAGTGAGGCAGGCCCAAATGTTTAGTGTTGAGATCATCGTGAGGATCAGCTGTCTGCCAGAACTGCCAACGACCGCAGCCTCGGAAAAGACATTCCCAGCACGGTGTTTGGGAAAAATGTGATTACTGTATTCTGCCATTTTGCTGACAGAGTCAGAAAGTCAGTGGATCATTGAAATCCTTTGCAGCCAGAGGGAGAACTTTAATAACTGACTGGAAAGATGGTAAAAAGCTTCATATCAGTAGGAATCGCTAAAAACGAAAATCCGTTAAGCATGTCAAAAGCATGACATATGTCATATCTTCAAAAACAACCAAAAATATACATATCAGTCTTTAAATGAGTGTGTCTGTCCCATGACAGCACTTTATCACCTCGGCCAACAGCTTCCTCGTGCTAAGAAAACAACGTCAACAAACTCACAGGTCACAAGATAAGGAGGGGTTGAAACAGGTCGTATTGTTCAGAACAAACAATGGCTTCCAAATTATGTGGCGCTCATTTACCAACGAGGAGGTCAGCAACATAAATTCATGTTTAATAAAGGCTGCCGAGTTAATATTGCTTTGAATATATTTTAGGCTATTCTGGTAGATTTTGGAGTTGTCACAGTCGCTGAAATCGCTGGATTGCTCAACTGTTGCCTGCAACGGTTCAACTGCTGCCGATCACAACAGCGAGAAGTCAGTGGCTCACGAGGAGCATGTGAGACCGTCCCCCTGAGAACAGACGTTAAAAATAGTCCCCATTTAAGAAACTGAGGGGAGAACGGGAAGGAAGTGGTAACAGCAGGTTTTGACCCGTGCTCTCCTCAAGCACAACAGACAAAATACCATCGGTACTGTTTTTCATAAAAGAAAAATTTAAATGTATTTATTAGCTCGCTTGGTTTCATTTTAAACTAAGTTCAGCAACTCAGCCTGTGTGTCAAATAAAGACGTCTTTAATTGCTTGAATGCATAAAAAGGTTCTCATTATTTATGCACAAAAGTCTTGGCAGTGTCAAACCTGCAGCACATCAGAGACCAGCCATGCTGCTCTAATTATTTACTCCCATAACGTTCCCACAAACCTGACATGATGGTGGTTTGTGTCACTCAACCACCTGGGAAGAAGCTGATGAGGTGTCTTTAAAAAGAGAAAAACCTTAAAATGACCTGCAAGTAGTTAAATTAATCTCTATTTATAGGCTAATTCTTTCATTAAAAAAAAAAAAAAAAAAGGTTTGGACAGAACTAGAGGCTGATATGGTTTTTATTAGTTGATTTTGAGAACTCCTGGCAATCGATGGCTGATGGACAATTTTTTGGGGCTAATATATTTCACTAAATAAAATAACATAATATTAAAATAAATAGCCTTTTAAAGCCTTGTACACCTAAAATAAATAAAGACAATCATTCATGCTTAAAAATAAATAAATAAATAAAAAACTAAAGATTGGGCTACAGTAAACTGGTTGTCAGGGACGTTTTAAACATTTAATTGTCCAGTGATTATTTCACATGCACATTTCACATTTTCTTCATTCAGAGCTAATTATTACAGAAAACCACAAACTGTTAAAAAGTAGCCAGAGCTTCCTAATGAGTGCTAATCTCAGTCAATGCTTTATTTTAAACTGTTACCTGTTCAATGTTTTTGCTGAAAAATAACCGTGTCCACATGGTTGGATTAAAGTTTAATTTACTCACCCAAGTCCTGCGGTTGAAAACTCCTCTAATAAAAAAAAAAAAAGATGACCTGCTGCTAATCCCAGAAACAAGATGGCATGTCACTTTGACATGCTGGTGTTATAAATTAAAAATAAAAATAAAAAGGCAGTAACGACAGTCACATTGGGTTTTTGATTTTGTCTAACTGAACTAGACTAGAGATCGACCGATATATCGGTAGTGCTGATATTTTAGGCCGTGTAAGGGGATATATCAGTATCGGTGATAATTGGCCCATTATGTGCTGATATAACACTTCTAATTTCCACCCCTACAATGCTGAGGGACGAGCAATTTCCTTGTGTAATTGGCGTAATTGTACAATGTATCCAGCAGAGGGCGCAAGCAACTACTTTCAGGTCATGGCCATTCACTTTAAGTTTCACTCTCAGCACAGCCGAAGCAGCGAGCATTACTGGGTAGCTTATTTTGCTGAACAGAGAATGACAAAAATATTTGAACTGATCTGTAAACCAAAGTAAATCAACAATAATAAATTATCTTCAATTCTCCAACCCGCTTGTCATTAACAACGTGCCTCTCAAGTTAGCAAGCTAACGTTTAGAAAAACTAGCATAGGCTATTGCCTTGTACAACTTTATCCAGAACAATAAATATAATGTAGAGGTAAATGTATGTCAGTGTTAGTAAAGTTATCTTTGTCATGCTCAATTAAATACTTTGTTTGAAATACAGTACTGTATTTACATTGCTGCAAAGTAAAAATGTTTCTGTGGTCGATACTAATTAGGCCTTCACCATATGTGACTGTTGAAACAATGATCAGCATTTCTTTGTTAAATTTATATTTTGTAACACACTTGATAACTTTATGGAGAATAGTGGAGGATAGAAAATGTGAACGCACCACTTGTAAACCTACTGTGGGACTACGTACAGCGTGGATTTGATTTGCTTAGCTTCATGGTTGCTAACGGCTGCATTAAATAAACAAGCTTTGCTCAACTCGCTGTTCACTTAGATCCTTGGGGGGTGGACAAAGCTCAACAATTTTCAGCCATTATCAGTTATCGTCATTACAAACAAACAGACCCGACCAAACAAATGCTGTAACGATCCAGCAGCAAGCAAGGATCTTTTTGCAGGAACTTAATGATTTTCTCATTGCAAAGGTTTAGACCACTTCACTTTTCTAGGCTAAAAACTTTCTTTAATGTCCAGACCAATAACCCAGTTCATCACAGCTGAACACAAAGACACCAGGTAAAGAAACTACGATAACTGTTGCTCCAGAATTTAATTATGTAATGTTGTACACAAGCCATCAAGAACAAACCGTCTCTGTATAACAAAAGTCTAACTCATCTACATGAGTCGATCATGGTTTTTGTTTCTGGTAAAAGTGGAAAAATCTTGATCAGTGTCCTCAAGAGTGATCAAATTTAGTCAAAAACAGAAAAACAAAAAAACATGTAGCTGCTGACTCGGCCTAACGAGCTCATAGCTGCTAAAAGATTTACAGCAAATCACAATAAAACTAAAAGATCTGTATCCAGCAGGAATAACTGGGTAGTGCTTTTGAGAACATCTGCCCATTAAGCTACATCTGACGAAACTTTCCACTTTCTTCTACAAAGGCTCTTCTGTTTCACCAAAAAGTTACGAGGCGCTACCGCACATCAACAAGCGGCATTCATCAGTTTCTCTGAAACGCAGACCAAAAAAATAAATAAAAATAAAGATATTTATAAAGGTTGTGTCAAAGCGCAGCACAGCCGGAGGTTTTCGTGTTTCGTTTCAGAGCTGTTGATTACCCAGGAGTAATTACATTTATTAAAACTGTTCAGTTCTACAACAGAACACTTTCACAATAATAAGAAGCAACTTCACTGAAATAAAATAATAAAGAAAAGTTTAAAGATCAGACTGCAGAGCTGAACATAAAAAAAGATAATGCTAAAATCAAATTAGGTTTCAGGCCTGAAAGCATTTCTTTCAAAAGCCCTGGTAGTTGAGTGCAGGCCAACAGTAAATCAACAGGAAACTTGTTGAAATCCTGGACTGCTGTAATCATTTTTGCTGAACAACGTCAAAGGAACTGGATGAAGCATTTCTCTGGCACAATGTCATGACAAAAGACTGCATTGTTGCAGAGCGTCGGAGAGGATCAGCGGAGCCTGAAACGGTGAACCGCTGCATGAAACTGTAAAAAAGCAGTTTTAGTCTTGTGGTAGACAGCTGCATTATTCCTCAGGGCTCAAAGGAAAACTAAATAAATTCACTGATGCTCAGACACCTGTGTTCCTCAACATTTCTGCCCTCATGCTGCATATTTATTACTCAGAATCAAGTGAAGAGTTATTTATAGACAGGCTATAAATACACATCTCCCACGTCCCGTCTGTCTCTTTCTGCTGGTAACAAGTGATCATTACGGTGACGGGAGCGTGACGACTTCTGCCGGCCTACAGGAGACGGGCTGAAACAGGCTGCAAGCTGGCAGCCTGTCAGAGCTTCATGGAGTCTCATTAATGGTCACCATGCCAGAGTTCAGACACAAGCCTGTCACGGTCATCAACACCTCAGGTTCATCACAAAACCTTGTTGGGGCTGTTCAGACTTCTTACAAATCTGTTTCAGATGATCTGACTGAATGTAGTCATCTCTTTTGTGGACTTACTGTTACGTGGGTTTTCAATGTTAAGATTGTACACGACACACGATTGGCCGATTGATGGAAGTCGACCAACCAGAGCATAGCGCTCTGTATCCCAGGCGCTGATTGGCCCAGTAGCATCAGTCTGTCTGCTATATTTCACTGTACTCTTTAAGGACCAGGCAGCCCGGTCCCTGTCCGGGGACTGTACCTCCAGCTTCCGTATGACCCCTCCCCACCCTCCTTCCCTCCCTCTGTCCGCAAACCTCATGGTGCGCGTCCATGGGACGCCTTCTCCCGTGGCGCTCACAGGGCTAGGCTAATTGTATACCAGTATATGGTGTCAGACATCATACATTTTGGCATGGCAACCTCATTTCCTAGTGGTCTTTCTTACAGATGCAGCTACACACCAAAATGTAAGTCGGTCTTTCACTTATTTTCTAAGTTATCCAGTTTAAAAGATGGACGGACAGCTAGAGTATTTAAGTCCCCCCTTTGTTCCACGATGGGAGAACGAAATAAAAATAAAAATCTTAGCCTTACAATAACCAGTAATCCATTCTGATGAACAAAAGCAACCAAACATTTAATTTTAATATTGAGAAAGGCTTCAATAAACAGGTCAGTAAAATAATGACTTTGTTCTGGTGACGATTCTCAGTCATCCAGGACACGATAAAATAAAATAAAAAAACGTTCAATACAGAACCAACTGGACTTTATTTGACTTTAATGACTTTGTCCAAAACACGTCCCAATCATCTGCAAAGGTCCCCAGAGTTTTATAACAAAGAAACATCCCTCTCTGCAATTCAGCAAAGACCGCAGTTCTAACAAAACCCTGGACATTGCTCTGATTTAAAAAAAGTTTACCAGTAGACTTGTGACAAAAGGCTCAGATTAATGGCTTTGCATTGTTGTAGCAGTGGTTCTCAAACTGGGGTCACCGGATCCCCGCGAGCCAGTGCTTGGGGTTTGCAATTTTTTTAATTCAGTGTTTCCCCTACCATTATACAAGTGGGGTACCCCACCCCGTCAACAGAACTGAGCACCCCGCCTAACAAACCGAACTTGCCCCCCACACACACACCCAGCACTGACATAGCACTAAGCTAGAAGCGCGAAATACAGGCTGTCTAGCTAAAAAGCTAAAGGTGCCTCTTCTCTCATGTGAACGCCCCCCCACATCTCCACAATCAAAAACTGTTGGTACAAGTTGCGCTCAGAAATGCCTCCGATGAGACGAGCACCCCGCCAAGGCAAGTTAACTAGGGGAAACACTGGTGTGTGTGTGTGTGGGGGGGGGTCGTCCACCAGAAAATTTTGAATAAAGTAGATGCCATTTCCTGCATTCTAGTGTATTTTAACAGGTTGTTAGACATTTACCTACATGAGTAAACACTTGATTCAATAAATATTTGAGAGAGCTCGGCACAACAAGATGTAGAGCTAAACTAGCGACGTGCAATATAGACGTGCTAGCTAAGATGCTACAGACGCAGTATTCTGCTTTACATTACACAACCTAATAAACACCTTATACAAAATCAGTTTAACTGATCATAACAATATGGTCATCAAACGTATGCAACCAGAAGTTGCAACATATATCTACAAAATACACAAATCAAAGCATAACTAGCTTTAATCATTAACCATTGAGCATGCAGTGTAATTATGACAAAAATGGAGAATTTACCTGCAGTTACCTTTGGACAGATGAACATGTGGTACTTCCTGTTTATCACTGTTGTATTCAGCTGCTCAAAGCCACAGGGCTTTATTCATCTTTTACACTTGTCCAGACTCAGTTTAGGTTTTGGAAATGAAATAAACTGTATTGCACCCTCTAAGGGCTATTCAATTAAACCGCTCAGTGGGGCCACAGTTACTGAGAGCCAGCAGCTCAGGGGCCGGACATCCAGCAATTAAAGTCATTATGTAAATGACTCAAGTATTACAATGATCTGTCACCTTTAAATTTGTTGAATTGGATCATAAATGCACTAAACACCCCCCCCCCCCCCCCCAAAAAAAAAAAAAAGTTAAACTTTATTTTTTGTACTTTATTTTTCAGGGGTGCTGAGTTAAAATGTAGGGTGCTTGAGCACCCCCCAAAAAGAGGCTAAAATCGCCACTGATGTACACTGTAACTTTGCAGGAAAATACATTTTTCTAGCTACTCTCCATATTTCCCATGAGTTTTAAAAGTCAGGTCTATTCTCAGTAAAGAACACATTTTGCTGAGGGATTTGTTTGAGAAGGCTGTAACTATTAGTCAGAGGGGAAGTCTTTGTAGCTTCATGCTGCAGCCTCTGTTAACAGCTCGAGTCAATAGTCTTTTCAGCATCTAAAAAGGATTTATTTGTATGAGCAGACATGTATTTTATTTATAAGACATTTATTTTGCCAATTTAATGACACATCTCAGGGGGATTATGATGCCGCGCAGGAGCGGAGGAGGCAACTTAAGGAGGATCATGCGAGATTAATTGAAGAGGAGGTGGCGAAGATGGAGGAGGACCTGACTCAGAAGCAGCCAGCAGTGAGAAGAGTCTGTGATCCATCTCAGTCCAGGATGCTGAGTCGGATCAAATTATACATTTCCAACTGAATTATTATTTTTTTTTTTTTTTAATGTTTTCATCCTGGTTGTTTCTGTTGCGCTGTTAGGCAGAGAGTCCTCAGAGAGAGCTGCAGGTTCTGAGCAGACAGAGGAGGGTCCTGGTGCTGCAGGTGGAGGCCCTTCGTGCAGAGGCCCAGCAGGCAGAGAAAGACCTGCAGGACCAACATCAGAGACACCAAACAGAACTGCACTGTCTCAGAGAGGAGAGCCTGCAGGTGGGTTTAATGGATCAGAACTGATTTTAGTCTCACACACTGAAGAGATCCTCATCCAGAGTAGATCAGTGAACTTCAGACATTTATAGGACTTGTGATTTGAGGGAGCAGCTCTGCAGAATGGTTTGCTCTGTAGCTTTGAACCTGTTGGTCAGTGTGTTCCTCCCACAGTCCAGAGACTAACTGGGTGATTCTACTGTGGACATTAAACTGGTCTCCAACCTTTAACGAACTCCTGTGTTGGCTGAAGTGTTTTGATGTTCACATCCATAAGAAACAATGACAAAGAGCATCAAGACAAAATGTAAATAAATAAATAAACTTCTTATCATGTTCTTTGTGTTTGATTTCACAAGAACAATCATGTTTTAGAACACCTTAGTGTGTCACCATTAAATGTGGTGTACATCTGTTAGCAAAATATCTCTTGAACTAATGGACTGATTTTAATTAAACCCTCAGTAAAGTTATAATTAGATGTTCATCTAAAACTGATTTAACTTTTGGAGTCAACATGGATCAAGATGGAGTCTGCGTCTAATCGACTTTGAAAACCTAAAATGTCGATACTGAGCTCAAAATTGATGTAATAGCTGAGAAGCATCAACATATACTCTTAGCATTAAGATGTCTGTGTAAATGTTAGCATGCAATGCAGCGGGCAACGTGCATTCATGCAAACCACGCTAGATTCACTATCAAACTACCAGAATACAGACGTGCAAATGCAAAAGACTAACTTTCTAAAACAATTAGCATTGAAAATGCTTAGCACTTACAAATTATAATTAATTTAATGTACATGGTAAATGTTTCACACAAAATGAAAAGTGATGACATGGTAATGGAAGGACTTCTGGGAGCAGCAGGTTTAACATGATTCCACTAAACTTTTCAAGAAAAATATTTTAAACTGCTTAAGGTCTCAAAAACTGGGGAGAATTTTGAGCTTGGATTCATTGATGAGGTTTATCTGCTCAAGGCTGTGACGACGGATTGCAGAAAACATTTAAAAGGTCTCGTCAATAAATGAGATCAACATTTCTCGTCTGTTAAGACACCTGCTTGTTGCTGCAGTCGACGACTCGTAAACCTCTTCAGCTGCATCATACCAACATTCTTGTTCTCCTTTTCGTGTCTGAAAGGTGTTCCGGGTGTTCCGCCAGGTCAGCGAGGAGCAGAGGAGGGTTTCTGAGGGCAGGTACAGGAGCGTGCTCCTGGACGCCGTGCAGGACGCCGTCTACTTAGCAGCGCAGAACCAGACACTGCAGGCTGACAACAAACGCCTTCGTAAAGGTCACTATCAGCAGCAGGCGGTTAAACAACTGCAGGGAACTTGACACGTTTAACAGTTTGTTTTATTTTTCAGTACTTGGAGGAATAAAGGACGCTCTTGCTGTGCGAGGGGATCCTATAGCTGAACTGATACCCCCCGAAGAATGACTGAAATAATCTGCTTCACATAAATCACACACGGTTCTGACAATTTATTGGTTTGCACATAAGACTTTCTCTCAGACAGCTGTTTCCAGAGGTCATATGATGATGCAGCATGGTAGGAAGTACCTGTAACAGTCAACATGACTTAAACATTTAGCATTTTAAATTGTGATACGAACCATTGACACAAATACATGTTGAATTGTCACTGAATGAGTTTAGTCTCAAGATCTTCTGCGGCATCGTAGTTTCTTTGTGCGATGCTCTTCTATCTATAATAAAGGTAAACCGCCAGTCCAATCATTGCACAAGGGACGGGGAAAAAAGGCGTGAGCTGCAGACCTAAGACAATCCAGGCGAGCAGAGCGTTAACCAGCATGGAGGCGGAAATGACAAACAGTCTGGTGATTCCGCTGCCGTGCTTTAGAACCACCGACATCAGGAGTCCGTTCGCTGCCTGTCCCGCGATGATGACCCAAACCACTCCTGAGTAGCCCTCCAGAAGGCCTTCGTCCCCCGCAGCATACGAGAAGGAGGACAGCCCATTGATGGCCACTCCAAACATGTAGAGGTAGAGATTCTGCAGGCTGAGGGGCAACTTTTGGCTCTTCAGGACCCTCTCTGTGTAAACTGCAGCCAGCCCTGACACAGATGAGTACACCAGCACAAGAAAAAGCCCCCAAGCCGTGATGTGAAGCCTGGGACCTTTTTCGGCTTCAGTCTGAACAGGGTCCTGTAGATCCAGGCTGCTGTAGCTGTGGCAGACCCCTGCAGCCATGAGGAGCCCCACAGCAAACCACTGCGCCCGCTGCAGCCTTTCGCCCAAACACACAGAGTACAGCAAGGCAGTCGAGGCTATTTTAAGATTAGACAGCATTTGGTAGGAGCTCGGGTCCATGTAGGCCTGCATGAGAACAACCAGGTTGTTGTTGAGGGTGTAGAGAACAGCAGGGACCGCGTAGGGGGCCAGGAGGAGCAGATTTGGAGGAGCATTCAGGGACGATGTGTCTCCGGTGAAGACGAGACTCAGCAAAGAGACGAGGAGTTTAGTTAGCTCTATCATCAGAACACACGAGGCGGCGTTGAAAGGGACTCGACCGTCCACCTTGGTGAGGGCGATGAGAGGTGCATGAGAACCATAGATGAGGACCATCAGGCCCAGGAGGACACCCCATTTAATCCTGCTCACCCACTGTCTCTTGATCCTTGTCAGGGAACTGGGCCTTGCATTTTTAATCACAATCATCCTCCAAGAAGCACAAAACACCCGATTTCTAACAAACACTCGTTCCAGCATTAGTGCAAAAAATATAAAGTAAAATAAATCCTCACTTCACTCTTTTTTAAAATTTAAATATTAAAAATGCAGCTCACCAGTTCACCGTCCAAACAGATTACAAGTTTTAACAAAATAAACTCTAAAATCCTAAAGGCACAACATTTGACACGATTTGTCGGACAAGCAGTGTCAAATTAAATGATAAACAATCGTTAAAAAAAGGGGTAAAAAATTTATCTCGAGGTCCCAGTTAGAAGTGTATGAATAATCCAGTTCTTCCTCACGTGCTCGTCCCATCACTGAAAAGACTACAAGTCGACCAGAATCACTTTGGCCCCTTTTTCAGTCCATTCATAAACTCTTTAATGGTCCTTTCAACGTTAGGCACCTGGTAGTTCTGTGCTGCATAAATACCAGTGGCTGTTCCCAGCAGCACTCCCAGGAAGGCCGAGGAGCGGAGCTTGGCCACCACATATCCGGCCAAGAAGCCCTTCAGGAACGGAGACCCCAACACAGAGCTGCCCTACAAGAGCAACAAATGTAATAATTATATCAGCCCCGACTCGGCAAAAAGAAGGAAAGAGTAATGAGTTGCTGTTGGAGGTTCACATCCACTCATCATGGATATGAATGAAGTATTTGAGGCTTTTAATTACTTTTTTTTATTGAACGCGCAACTTCAAAGATTATTAAAAACATAAATTGGGGGCAGAAGTTGAGCCTTTAGTGTGGATGTTCTCAATATTATACACAAAGTTCTGCATATTGTACATGACCGACTGCAGCTGGTGGTTTCTGTTTGCCAGCATGAAAAGGGTTTGTTTGACACATTTGGATTATTAAGCATGAACTTTGATGAATTGTTTGACAGCACTTATTGGATTGGTCAAAACATTAAAACAATGGGAAAGTCCACAAGATTCACAACTTTGGGTTCCAAGTCTATCAGTTCAAACAAATAGCATGTACAAGTTAATCAAACGTGTCACTGCTTTGCCAGGACTCATACCTTCACACTTAGATATAAATTAATTAGGATGTTCCCGCAGAAGCTAGTCATGGACTGGAAACTGCTGGAACACCAGTGTCACTGTCCAGGGAGGTCAGTTTTACACCCCCCTGAACTGAGTAGGAGCTGATCTGTAAAGAAGCCACTGTTACAAACGTGACACCTTCAAGTTCGACTGAAATGTGCCCACATGGACAAAAAGATTGAGCCATTTGGTCGCAAAGATAAAATAAATATGTTTGGAGGAGTCAAGGTGAGGCTGTATCAACTGTCAAGCATGGTGGTGGTAGCATCATGATGTGGTACTGGCCCGCTGCACACAGCAGATGGAATATTGGAGGAGGACAACCTCGCGTACCAACAGGACAACAATCCCAAACACACATCGACGCTGGACTCTGGTTAAAACAGGCTGCGAACAGAACCACCATCCCAAAGCCCAGACCTCAGGGCTTCTGGAAAACCAGATCTGTGCCAGGAATTAGGCCGGTTCAAACCCACTACCATTTCTGCTGAATGTTCAAATATCCAAGCAGAATCACACCAGAGGCTTGTTGATGGACACTAAAGGCCTGTGTGGTTGAGGTGCAGCTCGCTGAGGGACAATTCACTAATAGCAGAGGGGTGTCCACACATTTAGTGTGTCCACCTTGGTTCAAACAAACCAATAAACGCCAAAATTATTAAAACATGCAAGTCGATGCGTGTAAGTAAACCTCAGAACACAACTTGTTGACATTTACTCACAGTTTAACAAGGCAAAACCAGCACTAACTTGTATATTTTCTCCTAAGACAACCTCAGACGTCTTCATGTGGACCAGCGGTGACAACTCACCTGGGGGATTCCTGTGGACACCTCGTGCTCCACGCGCCTCTGAATCTCCTCGAGCTGAGTCTTGAGCAGAGTCAGATCCTTTAACTGCTTTAGTGGATCCTAGAAGAAAGAAGCGTCGTTGTAAAATGACAGCCTGACCTCCTGAGAGTTAGTCTGTTGAGTTAACCACACTAACGGTTCTGGACTGGTGTGTTCGACACGTTTATCTGTCTGTTAGCAAAGAGCTGTCCTCTTCCGAAAGGCGCCATGTTCACATGCTTCTAAGCAGTTATGTAGTCTTGTAAAAAAAAGAGTAGCATTCATTTGATGTCACAAACCACGGTAGCTCGCTCACCTTGTCATTCGCCATTTTTCCTCATTGCTTTAACAACATTCGACTCGACCAGACGTTGCCAGACACAGACATGAAAACGTCTATGTTGCCAGATGGGAAACGCGGAAGTACAGATCCGAACCTGCGGCTCTTATTTTGAGGAAAATTATCCTACACACCCAGTTTTCATTTTAAATCCCTCAGATTTATCTCATTCTATAGCAAATTATAATAAATCGTAAATATTAAAGCCTATAAATAGTTGTTTTTATCTTTAAATATTTTAATAAAGCAGTTGAAAAGACACCTCTGTTAGAACAGCGCCTCTAGTGGTGTGGAGGTCAAAATGAGCGCTGCACTGAAATACATTATCTGTCAACATGTTTACTGTTTATATGTGCAGTACCTCTGGCTAACATTGTTTTGCTCATTTGTTTATGTTTCTGTTCATTTGTTATAAACTGTGAAAAATAAAATAAGCCAGACAGGCTGCTGAATCATGGATCAGGGTCCTGCCTCATAATTATTTGTACCGGTACTTTGTTTAGAAATTAATATACCTAAATCACCACTGAATGTATCTGATAACTAAAATGACATATAATTGAGTTTTTAACTGTTTCATTTGGAATCACAACCCAGAGATATTTTTGTACACATTAAGTGCAAACAGCAACACCAACTTCCTAAACAGGTAATTTATCCCAAAAATTAATAATAAAAAAAGATAAAACAGTGCAGTATAGTATGTTTGGAACTACATGTATATTTTCTTCCATTTATTTATTTTATTGTCACAGTTCCAACGCTCCTCCTTCATCTGGGTTTGGGACTGGGAGCAGTGATCCAAAAGAAACATTCAAGGCAGAGATTTTGTTTTAGATGTAAAAACTAAAAGGAGTCAGAGAGCAGAATTAAAAATCAATGTTCTCCTGTCCTTTTTATTTTATTTCAAACAGAGCAATGGCCTCTAATGGTCGGTGTTTTTCTCAGCACTTGTATATTTTTCCTTATTGCCAGCATATCGGTCGTCTGTGCCAAGAAGAAACAACAAACAAACGCAGGTATAAAACTTCATCCTGGATCACTGCTTGCGCTTTGTTTCTTACAGTTAAAACAAGTGATTTGCATTTATTGTTTCTGCAGTAGATCATATACTTGTTCCAAGCCTCCAAGGGGCCATAAGCAAAATTTGGTTTGGGGCCCTCTATTTCTGCTAATAATATGGATTACTACAATCAACAGTCAGATGATCAGATCATTCACCCAGCTAATATAAACTCATTGCAACTCTGACATCCCTGGTTACATTATCCTATATGTAAATATCATCTAATGATATTAAAAGTAACAAAAGAAAAAAAAACACTGCAATGTATTTTACAGCAAAAGTGTCATCTGGTTTATTATCTTTGGTTCCAAAGAACTGCAACAGTAATGCACAAAATAATTTGTTGTGCAAGATCAACAACAAATGACAGATAAAATAACTTAGATGCATTAAAAATAAATTAAATTGTGCAAAAACAGACAACATAAAATACACTATCAAGGAAATATTTAAGGTAAATGAACATTTACTTGAAACCACGTAAAATGGTTTGAAAATAAATTTAAAGTTGAATAATTAGTTCTTAAAACTATGTAAATGTATGCAGCTATTTGCAATTGCTGAACTTAAAATATTAAATAGAATCTTATAGGGAGGTCCCTAGTGGCCCCGGGCCCTCAAGTTTGCTTCTGCCTTGGGCTGGCCCTGACTTGTTCCTCTTCTCTGTAGGGCTTGAAGATGACCAGGAGCTGACCTACAGTGATATCAGGATTGTGCAGGATGGAAGACCAATGGAGCAGAAAGTGGAGGAGAAGTCTGAGTACGAACAAGTCAGTTTCAAATTCAAGTTTATTTGTCATTCGCATCACATGTGGTACATGAAGTGGAATGAATTTGTGTACTCAAGGTTTCAAAGAGACCTCAGCCGTCTGAACCAGTGGCTCAGATGATAATGTGCTAACACAACGATCCAAGACTAAGAACTGGAGTCAGACATGGAGAGGAGGTGAAGCAGAGAAGCTTAAAACTTTTTCACCTTAATTTAATGTGATTTTCTCTTAAAATTATTTTCTCTTTGCTTTCCGTACTTTCCTGAGTTGAAACTTCACATCAATTTGCAGCAGTTTTTTTTAAATGTTTTTACAACTTTTCTTTCAACTTGACAATGTAATAACTCTCCTGTTTCTGTGATTTAGAACAAAAAAAATATATAAAATATTAATTTATTCCTACAATGACTGGTATGGCTTCTTTTAACTTAGTTAAAATAACAAAACTCTGTATGTTTGCATTCACCTGAATTCACTCGTTATTTATTGAAGAAAGAGATGAGGTTGTTTATTCACAGCGTACATTACAATACAGTATTTGTAGTACTTAACTTTGGTGATGGTTATTTGGTTTTTGAGCAGTCAGAGGACCTACAGAAATCATTGTCTCATAGGAAGATCATACTGAGCACAAATAACTTTTAATGATGTGAATACTTGTGCTTTTTTCGTCTCTCGTGACTTGACCATAAACTCTTTCTGATTATTTATTCTATAAATGGTACAACCATCAGGACCATTTATCAACCATTTATTTATCTAATATTTAAGGCTATGAAGTGGGTGGGGAGGCAAAAAGGGAACCGATATTAGTGAATAACCATTACTAAAACTATAAATAACTACCCTCTCTCTGGAATTTTGAAGCAGTGACTTGCTGCTTAAAGGAAAGCAAAAATAATTTGTCACGCATGCCTTCTGCATGAAAGAAGAACTGAAAGGCGAAACATTATGTTACTTAAATACTCGTCTCAGGAAGGAACAACATTAAACAACTTGTCGTCAGACAGAGGCAGGGTTGTGTCTGTCTTTTAACACTTTGACTTATTTATATTTAGTTTGTTAGGTTTTCGTGTGGTAGGTTCCCACTATAGATCTATAAGATTGATGATAAAAATACAAAGTATGATTGATGGTAAGTATGATAACAAGTGCTTATTTTAAAATAGTTTTAACACATCAGAATTAGGGTAATTATAGGTTACGGCACTGAATTCAAGTAAATGCAGTAGTTATTTGCTAAAAACCAGGATATCCTGTGGTCAATGGGCTCATGATTAGAAAATACTTTCTGGATTAAAGATAAAGCACTGTGTTTTAATTAGACTAAATGATTAGGTGAGAATGAGACTTTAAAGATGGTGATTTGCTCTAGCTGAGATTTTTTTTTTTTAATTAACAGATTGATTCTATTTTTTTTTTTTTTACACAGAACTAATTGGTTTTTAAATTTTCAAACCTTGCATTTTACTTTTACATGTGTTTAACTAACAGAAAAGAAGATACTGTATTTCACCTGTATTTCAAAAGTTTAGTTCTACGTATCACCAGGACCTTCTGGACACGTTGAAATAAAGACGCATGGACACAGAATCCGTTTTCAAAAGCTGCGCTAACCTACGCTCCCAAACGCATCTCGGAAGGTCCGTAGCACGTAAGCGCCACTTTCACGTGACTTAAAACGTCTTTTCTGATTGGTCTATACTCCTCTATCAAAGTATGTGATTGGTTAAGCGCCTTGGCAACAAACCGCCATGTTTTTTCCTAATAGACGACGGGAAAGAAAATTACTTTCAACTTTTACGGACATTCATACACCGTAAATTTCTTCTAAAACATGAGTCGAAGACTATTTACAGCGATACTCACCGTCGACGCAACGCCCGGCTTCCCTGATGATTTCTAAGGACTGTTTTAGCACAGTTTCTGGAACCACGGGAAATCGTAGGTAAGACTTCAACAAGAAGGCTTTTCATTGGACAACATAATGGCTGTATAGGCAGTATTACAACACGACGTTAACCCTGGTTTTAAAACAGATAAGAACCCATGTTTTACATGCAACCTCTAGGGTTTAGTTAGTAATTATATGGTTTGCAACACTTTACAACTATAGTCCTGCTAGAAAGCACCTAAATTATCCTTGAAGCAGATAAAATGCATCTATTTGGCAATTAAGGACATCATTATCTGCAGTGTTCCCTCAGTGAGGACTGAGCTTGGCAAAAGGGCCTTCTCCTACTCCTCTCCTGCTTCATGGAATCTCTTACAAAAAGATCTGAAGCTCTTGACCTTGACCTCTCTTAATGGCTTTATGAATTTGTTGGACTCTTGGCAAGAACCAGTGCAGACATGTCCCTTCTTTTAGTTTTCTACATTCATCTTATGTTCTAAGCTGTGTTCCGTACTTCACTACTTTTTTTTGTTGCCATTTTGTTTTTTTATCTTGTTATGGTTGTCTATTGTTGTCCGTTGTTGTCATCAGTCTTTGTTGAAACCAGGTCTCTTGTAAATGAGTCCTTGAGGCTCAATGGGATTAACCTGCCTAAATAAAGGTTGAATGACTTTACACTCTTCAAGGCAATGCATCCTTGTTACATTAAGTAGTATTTTTTTTTTCCTTTTTAATGATCATTGGGATGTGTCGAAGCATTTTTGTAAATTATTCCTCCTTTATGCGTTTTAAACTCAAATGGTACAATATCTTGTGTACACTGTCATAGATACCTTTGGAAAACATGGACAAAAAGGAGGTGTTTGAGGATGTGAATGTGACTGAAGAATTGGACAGAGAGTGCACAGAAATGGACGTGACCACCCCGGAAAGGATAAGAAACCAAGCTCAAGAGGACAATGTTGAGAGGCCCAAGAAGCCAAGGTAATGTGAGCAACGTAATGAATGAGTCTGGAAATAAAACCTTATAATTTGTCATGTGTTGATTTAGTTTTTTTTTTTTTTTTTTTTTTGCCTTAGGTCTGCCTACATGCTGTACTACTTTGATGTCCATCAGGTCATGCAGCTAGGATCCCAAAATATACCACAATCAGAGGTCAACAAAAAAATCAGTGAGAGCTGGAAAAGACTCAGTGTAGCCGAGAAAAACTTCTATTTGGAGAGAGCCAAGCTGGAGAAGGAGGGTGTAGACACAGTAAGCTACTACTTACTTTATTATAGTTGATCAGATTAGTTGGAAAGCCTTAATATTATTTATTCTCAAAGTCAAAATGTATGTATACAAAAGTTGAAAATTAAAACGGACATGGTTCAACCTTTTAGAATTCAGCTGAACAGCCAGAATACAGTATCTGCCTTAATTGTCTAAAAAAGCTAAGTCTGGTCCTTTGGACATTCAAAAAACAAAACAAAAAAGTAGAAACGTTTCGTCTTTTGTCCGAAAGTATGAAATCATAGTTGGTTCTAAAACATGCTTTGTATACTGTATACAGTAACAGATGGACATGTTTGCTGTGACATAGCTCAGTGGTGAATGATATATCTATCAATATCTTTCAGCAATTTTATTAAATTTTTCAGTATAATGCTGAATGTTCTCTGTGCCTCCAGTAGTGAACAAATAAAGCAGCTTAAAGTGCCTGTGACATGCATTTCCTATAAATATAACAAATGGAAGAAAACATTTAAATTTGGCATAATACACATTATTTTAGCATAAAAACGTAATTGAAACCCATTTAGTCAATGAACAGGCATACTTTTTTTGCAGCCAAGTGCACCAGAAGTGGGGACAAAGGGGAACGGTTCAGCTTCACCTTTGGTCGCTTGGCAGACATGTTGAGCCTTTGGCTTTACCACAGCCTCAAAACATTTAAGGAGCAGTTACTGCCTGTATTTTTAGCCTTTGTAGCAATGCTCAGTTTACATGCAGGCGTTCCTTTCTGTCATCACTTCCTGTTACTGCACATTCACCATTTCAATGACATTTGGGACCAAATATCTCAACGACTGTTCATATCAGCGGTGTGAAATTATTTTTTTCAATATGCTTAAAATGTTATCCTATATGTTACAGGCACTTTAAAACTGTTTGTATATTTACATTATGTTACATTACATTAGTCTGTCAAAGTGTTTAAGGTCTGAAGAACATTATAAGATGTAGCTGATGAAGTTGTTTATTAAAAGAGCTCAGAATAAAGTCGTGAATCTGGTGTTGTCTTAATATCTTTTAAAGTTGAAGCTAAAGTTGAAGTTGCATTTAAATAACTTAATGCTGTTAGTTTTTGTTAAATAATGTCAATTAGTTCAAGTATTTTGTTATGCACGTTTCCTATTTACCAGTTTTTAAGTTTATGCTGCTAGCTGATTTTACGCTCAACTATTTTTATTTACACGTGTGCACAAAGCTGTATGACACTAATTGAAAGTTAGCATCATACAGCATTTTTACTGTGGCAATAAATCAGCATAAGTTTCTTAAGACTGCGTCACAGTCTGGCAGGACTTCTAGAGCCCCTTTTGACTACTCATGTTGGCAAAATAAAACTTTTTTTTTTTACAGTATTTCTTTTGGCTAATGTTTAAATGGATATGCGAACAATGAATTGTCTCACAATAGAAACTTGTCTTATTTATTGTTGTCTAGAATTCTGTAGAAACAATTTTCTTCACTGTGTTTTCTCTCAGTCTTCTCTCAGCACCTCCAAACAGCTGCCAGGCTTCCGTAAAATCCTACCCAGATCCAACTGGTTTCTCCTGCCTAAAAGCATCGTCTCAGGTCAGCAGCCAGAGGTGAGCCAAGGTCCACTGGCCTCTTCAGTTGGAGGAGACCTGCGCTCAGTTTCCCCCAGCTCACACCGGCTGCTCGGGTGGAATTTTCAGAGCGCCACACTGATGCCAGTGACACGGGAAAGAAAACAGTGGCTTCAGCCTCCTCTTCATCCTAAAGCATATCTCTCCTAATCTCTCACAGGGCTCGGTGAACTTCTCTGTGAACGGTGCAACAGTAAAACGAAACGAGGCAAAGCATCCCAAGAGTTGTTCCAATGGGACTGTGGTGCAGCAGACACAAGGGGAAGCTGCACAGGTGGTAACCATCTTACCCACACAGGTAAAACTCCACTGTCTGTATTTTTTTTTTTTAGCAAACAAAAGTGACTTATTCATGGATTTGTTTATCAAGACTTCAATAAACTTTAGCCCACCAGTTTAATTTTGTCTTTTAATAATTTCTCCCTTAATCCAGAACTTCCTGGAGCCCCAGTCTGTAGCTGGAGATGGATCTTTGCGTCCAATGATGATGATCTCTTTAGGAGTCAAATCGGAAACTGCCAAACCTGCATATAAAATGGTAAACACCCACTTTATTTGCTGAAATGTAATTTCTTAAAGCAACAGTTTAGTTTGGGTTTATTTGAGAAGAACAGCACAGAAAACAGTCGTATTCATTAAAACATCATCACAGTTTCTTTGTAAATTATAATGGACTGTACTTATATAGTGTGTTTCTATATTATCAAGACTCACTCTGTGACCTCATTTACCCATTAATACAGCACTTTACTGTGTTTATACAACGTTAATTGAACAAATAATTCTAAAGCGACTAATCAGTGCTTTATCATATTCATACACTGATGGGACACACATCGGAGGCAATGAGGGGTTCAGTGTCTTGCCTAGGGACATTTCAGCATGTGACTGCTGGTGGATTTGAACCCCCAACTCTTGCATTGGAGGACAACTGCTCTAACCACTCAGCTACAGCCGCCTCTTTGTACAGAGGTTGTCTTGCAAAAGGGTAATTTAAAAACCTAATCCTTGGTTGGGCTTTTTATAAATAAAATCTGCAATAAAACTGAAGATCACACACACGCATACATGCATGCACGCACGCTCGCACGCACGCACGCACAGGAACATTAATGAAGTTGATACAAAAAACAGAGAAGCAGGAACTTATAAAGGAATGGGACGTTGGCATTTTACAGCTGTTTTGGTTTGAGTCCATCAGTGTTGACAGAATAACGTTAACAATCAAAATGAGAAGAAATAAAAGGAGATTTAGGGATTTTTCTTTCTTTTCTTTTTTGCTGCAGTCTTTGAAGACATATACAAGGAGAGGTCGTGGGAGGTGTCTAAATCCTGGCTGTTCATACGTGTATGTCACCCGTCACAAACCAGCTACATGTCCTGAATGCGGGAGCCACTTGGGTGGAAAATGGAGCCCTTCTGTAAGTGAGGAACAAAATCTGTCAACTTGTATTCAGTTGCATGTGCAACCCAAGTCCGTCGCATTTAGCTGTATTTAAATGTTCTGTCAGGCACAACGAAGTCAAGGGAAAGAGGCTGATTCCAAGCAGTTGTCACAGGATGCTGATGTGGAGCAGACAGCCAGCCTTCAAATCACCTCGCCTGCTCAGGAGACGGATGCTGATGTCAGTGAAGCCAACGCTAGATGGAGCAAACAGGCAGGGAGAGTGCAGCGTTGTGTGAAAAAGAAACATGCAGTTGGAATGCCACCAGAGTGCAGCAGCACGACACATCAAACAAAGTACCGGTAGGTGCTTCTGCACACATCTCACAACTACTGTACAGAAATATGCCCGTGTGCTCGTGAAGTTTAATTTTAAGTGTGTCAGAATCCGTTTGGCTGATGTTTGAGTTGGATCTGTTGGATTAATCATTCAAAGCAGGAAATTTTCCTCTCAAAGCAAAGACCTTACACTATGAATGATTATGAGTGAGATTATAATGCTCACCATTTATTATATTTCTGTTTATTTCAAAGACGCAGTATAAAAAGTCAAATCAAATACCTAGTCTCTGGACAGTGCAGCTGTTTATTGCAAATTGCAAACTTATTTTTCCTGCATCGTTAATTAGACAGCTGAAAGACAAACCCAAAGGTGTCGTTGTTCACAGTCAGAGCAGGAGCTCTGCCGCTGTGCAGAAGAGGCCTGTCAGACCCATTCTTCCTGCCCTCAACAGTACAGGTATCATAAAACATAAAGCATGCACAATATGATCGTTAACAGTAAAATAAGCCGTTTCTTTGCATCCCAGTATAATTCCTGGTGTTTGTGTTTTAGGTGGTGCTATTTTTCAGATCATAACTGTTCCACCGGACAAAGAAAAACTTCAGGGTGTCAACAACGTCGAGTCCTCAGCAGGTATTGTTGTTTTATTACATTTAATCATTCACTTCATGGTGTGACTGGAGCACTTGCCGTGTTCTGTTTGTGATATATGCTCTTGGCTCATGAGGAAATAATTGTGCACTTTCAGAGGTCTTAGCTCAATTTGATGAGGTTGTTTTTTTTATCTGCAGTGACTCAAGAGAGTTTCTCAGGTCTCAAGCCGAGCACTTTAAAGCAGCTTGGTCAAAAGGTCCCCACAACCACAGGCCGCCAGGTTAACCCATGAACATGAACAATAAAAACATTAAGACCGATAAATGTGTGATTAAGTCCAGTTACTGACTCGCTGAATGTCTCTCTGTAGGTCTCTTCAGGCCGGTGTGTGTCGTCAGTGACTGATGGAGTGAATCTTGTGTCAGTCGTGCCTTTCAAACAACAAACAGCTTCCAGCTTTGTCAGTATACAAGCAGCATTCAACATCTGTCCTTATTTAGTTGTTATGAATGCCTAACTAAAAAGTGATTTTAGTTACTGTATGCCACTGTTTTTTTTTTTTTTTGTAAGAATTTGATGAATTCCTGTCTTGTATTAGGACTTGGGACTGTCCACGGGACGAGGCAGAGGTCGCTGCAAGAACCCGTCCTGTGACTATGTTTATAAGAACAGACACAAACCAGCTGTTTGCCCAAAATGTGGCAACGAGCTGACTCAAAAGAATAAAGCTGCCAAAGTAAGACAAACCATACTTCCTTCCTTGAGCATGCAAGCAGTTCTTAAAGCTATTAGTATAAAAACGTTGAATGTTGTGCATAAAACTACTCGTTTGTGTTTTTCTGTTTTCTCAGTCTGAGACTCTGCTGGATCCACATCAAGACCTGAGTCCTGCTCAGAGGGACATCCAGCGCCAGAGTACGGTGCAGCTGCTTCGCAGCTCCCTGCAGATCCCTGAGAGCGAGGCTGAGCTGCAGGAAACGCTGACCCTCATCCAGGAGCTCAACAGCCTGCAAATTATCTTTGTTCAAACGAGTGAGCAGGAGCAGGAGCAGGAAAACGGCGCCGAAATGCAGACGGTGGTTGAGTCGGGGTGGCCTCGGTGCTACGAATCAGAAGCGACTCACTGCAGTCTGTGTTGCTACCCTCTGTTCAAAGGGGAGCAGAGGTGAGAAGACTTGTTGGGTCTTAATGGAAGACTTTTCAGCTCCGACTCTTGACATTTTGCCCATCTTGCTGTTGTTTTTGTGTCGTTACTCGTTTGAATGTTCTTGTTGTGTTCCTTTGTTGGTGACTGCGTGCTCGTGTGTGTGTGTTCAGTTCTGTTGCAGGACAGGAGGACTGCTGGCTGCTCACGGAGACGCTGATGCAGACTGCGACGCTTCAACTCAAAGTGTGTCTCAATGTTCAGTGTTTGGCCCTGCACAGTTTCACCAACCTGCATCCAGGTAAACACACCCAAAGAAAGCAGCTTGCTTTAGTCCAGCAGATAGTCTTCACTTTAAAACTATTTCATATATAAAAATCCAGTGTGGGGATTTTTAACAGTGAATTATGTTTCATGTACATAATCTATAGAGTTTCATTTGTTAATGTCCAGCGTTTTCCTTCAAGACCCATTTATAGACACTAACATGTTTTATTATATGTTTGTATCTGAATTATTTATAAGAAAATTTCTTGTAAGTTTTGGGAGTGGTGGTGCAGAGGTTAGAGAAGGTGAGCCTGTGATTGGAATGTCGTCGGTTCGACTCCCCAGACCAACAACATCAAAATGTGGGTGGAAAAGTTGAAACACCCACGCCTGCCTCCACCCTCATTTGCCCCACCTTGTGCCCTTGAGCAAGGCCCTGAACCCCCCACCATCTGTTCTCAAACAGGTCTCTCTTGAAAATGAGTCCTCGTGACTCATTGAGACTACCTGTATAAATAAAAATAATAATAAAAGCGTTTAATTTAGCAGGTCACTATTTCTTTGGGACACATTTTGGTTTAAGAACGTATAAATATTAGTGTTGCACCTTGACTACCTTACCTACCAAACTCATTTTCACTTCTCTTTGCTTACTTTTAAAAACCTTAAAGTGGATTTTATTTGTAGCTTTAATTCTTGCATTTTAATAAACAACCTGATGCATCTCCATGCAGGAGTGCTGTGCAACAAAACCTACATTTATTTTCACTGAAACCCTCAGGT
>JARVLU010000952.1:19243127-19257859 GCA_031762415.1 Simpsonichthys santanae | reverse complement strand
CAGCAACATGAAACAGATCAGCAGCAGCGTGAAACAGATCAGCAGCAACATGATGTAATATTTCACAGTGATTATTCAGGTTAGATGTTCATGAGTCTAACAGCTTCAGGGTAAAAACTGTTCCTATATGATAGATATGATATGATAGATGAGGGTTTTTTTCACTTTCCTGGACTATGTGACTCCCCTGGCATGAAGGAGATTCTTATGGAGGTTTTTGAGGAGAGACGTATGCTGCAGCTCATCTCCTACCACCCCCCGCTCCAAGCTCCAGCGAGTCCAGTCCGTCACCCGAGTCGCCGGAACAACCAGTTCCTCATACTGCTCCTCTAAACGCTTCATCTCGTCGCTGTCGTAGAAGAGGACATCAGATCCTAAATCGCTCCAGAAGGGCTCCTCCCTCTCCTCTACAACTTTGGTGCTCCCCGACCAGTCCCACACACAGTCAGAGGAGCAGTGGGGAGTTTCACAAGAGGTGGGGCACTCGACCTCTCACTCACCAAAGAAGAAGACAAGCTGCGGCTCACCTGAAGATGTGCCACCAGAATCAATTAATGTTTCGATCAGGGAATATGTGAGCTCTATGGATGTCTCCCGCTGGCCTTCTCACTTTAAACACACAGTTGGCAAGACTGTTCACTTCTGTTGCACACAACCCAGATCCACAGTACCAGTACACCACTTACTCCGTCTCTGAGAGACTGTTACTGTCTATGCCCAGACTCATTCAGATCCCTGAGTATTTCCACATGCTCATTAAAATAAGGTGTTCTAAAGAACAAATAATTGTTCCATTCACCATAAGTGGTGAGATTTGTCCATGAGCCTCATTCAGATCAGCTACAGTTCTGGGATGTTTTTCAGCCAGCTGCTTTCCTGATAAGCACACACAGAAAGTTCCCCGGGGAGGGGTGGGGAGTGCAATAGATGCAGTTGTTGTCCTCAGTTACTCATGACCCAGGAGAACTTTGTGCGCCTCATTCAGATTCAGCCACAGTTCTATGATGTTTTCAGCCAGCTTTCCTGGTAAGCGCTCACATACCAAGGCTGTCTGGAGCCAGATTAGATAAGCCTTGGTTCTTGTTTTTCTTCAGACAGACAGTTTACTTTTTCCTGCAGCCTTGAGTGTCTTTATGGGCGATCCAATCCAATTGTATTAGTCCTTTTCATAATGTAGCTTGATTTTATTTTGTTTTATATCACTACTTTTATTTACTTTTTATTTTATGTGTATTTTATGGCTGTTTATTGTCTTGTACCTTATCTGTAGTTTGTCTCTCTTGAAAAAGAGTCCTTGTGACTCAATGAGACTAACCTGTATAAACAAAGGTTGAATGACTGAATTAATTTATATGCTGTTTTTAGTGATCAACACCAAAAAAACAACAACCCCTGAATAAAATAAAAACAAGAAGCACATTCAAGAGATAATTCAAACTGGAAGTGAGAGTAATCGTTCCTGACATCTGTGAAGGAGAAAGTCCTAAATACAGATTTGAACCCTCAGGAAAAAAAAAGGTTCATTGAAATGACACAGTACTCCTTTGATGGATTTGGTAAGGTTTGTGTAGACTTTTGAGACACAGAAATTCTGGGGATTTGAGTGAAAAATCCCTGATACTGAAGCGACTGAAGCATTCATCGATCTTTGACTCCACTTTCAATAAGGTTATAAAAGTTTCCATTAAAGTCTTTTTGGACCGTGTGCGTTTTGAATCTCGAAGGAGAACTGAGATTCCACGTTCAGCATTTTTCTATCCACCGCATCAATATCAGAGAGAAACTAGGAATAAAATGAGTTTCACGCCAATCAGCAGTTCTGCAGCGAACCTCTTGAGTTTCTGTAAACAGCTACCTTCCTCCTTGTGCACTTATCTGATTCAGTCGTTCATTCAAAACTGAACGCTTCCTCAGTTATAGCTCTGCTCCAATGGAGAGCACAGTTCAGTCATGATCAAATTAAATATCAAATTATGTTTAAATGCAATTAAAAACTGAAATATAATCTTTAGTGGGTAAATTTTGTTTACAATATGTTCAGAGCTGACTATAAATACAGAAAAAATACAAAAAGAATGGCGTCACAAACACATAATACTGTATACACAAATATGCTTTTGCAAATAGCCAGAATGATTACTGACAGTGAGTTTTGGCCATAAAATATACAGTTTAATTGTTAAATCCTCTTGCACAGATCTTTTTAGGATATTTAGATAATTAGATCATTGTGATTCACAGAAAAATGTGTTGCACTTTAATTTTTCACAATTTTAGAGATTCCAATGTTCTTTGGACCGATTAAACCCACAATAGATGATAATCAGTATAAAAAAGGCGGTATATCTAACAAGTAAGACAAAAGTACACAATGGCAGCATGTGTCCCAGCTTACCTGAAGCAGCCGAGGCCACGACCCCCAGCATCAGTGGGATGTAGCACTGCATCCTGGATCAACTCCGAACCTGCAGGTTGAAGAGCACAATTGCCATGAAACACAGTTTTACTCGTGCTGTCGGAGAGAGAAATGGAAAAACTGTTTAAGAAGTTGTGCTACCACTTCATCCCATTTTTTACTTCTCATTTCTGACCAGTCAGAGCAGCTCTGCCAATAACAAAGGATTTCATCACAAATTTGGACTTTTTTTCTCAAAACGTGCTGCAGTTGAATTGTTTAATTTAAAAAAAAAAGAAAAAAAAAAAAGCACTATTTAATTTTTGAATGTTGTCACCTCAGATGTCTTCAGTGAGTTTGGAAGCTCGCAGCATCCAGGGCTGACTCAAGAGTCCCGTCTCGTCTTGACTGTTTGGCTCAGTCCTTATCCTCCTTTCTGCTTGTTTACCGTCTCCTCGCCACAGAAAAGTCACACAGCAAACATCAGCGAGCAAGTGGTGAAGGGTGGAGGGAGCTGTGTGTCGGGGGAGGCGGTTCAGCTCCCCATCCGTGTCAAATTAATGAGCCAGTGCCAGTTTAGCAGATTAGAAGGCAGAGATGTGGGAATAATCACATGGATAATCACTATATCAGTGCTGAACTGGCTTTTTAAAATGGGAAAAGCATGAATAAGTCAGAAAGGGAACACATCTCGAAACAGAGTCTTTAGAATCAGAGATGTCACAAAGTACACTGAAAAACATCTTTAGCATTTTACTTTCAGCTAAGAAATTTTTTAAAGTGTGACAGATTTATCACTTGTCTTCAAGCAACAGTTCGGGCTTTTAACTTTTAACAATTAACATGTTACCTGCTGTAGATAGCTCATTAAAAGGCCTCAGTCCAACAGATTTTTACGTTTGATTAGATTAATGAGCGAAAGGCAAATCTGAGAAAATCAAGATTAAAGTTCCATTCTGCTGCCTTAAAATTTCAAATTTGATTCTTGTAAATGCTGGTTTATAAACATTTTCACTGCTGTCATTGTCCCTTCACGTAATTTATGGTGAATCTGCAACCATTTAGCAACAGCTAGCTCTGTTTCTGACGCAGCCTGGGACTTGTATATTTCTGCCATAATAATTGTGTGACATAAAACTGACCACAATGTAAAGGGTTGTAAAATAGTGTTTGAGTGTAATATTTGAGATTGGAGCTGGTTTAAGGAGCCAGCAAGATACTTTAGTCTTGGCCAAACACATCTTAGCTCATGAATCAGTCAGAATTAAACTCTGTTTCTCCAAACAAGTTATTTGTACTGTACAGTATTGGGTAAAATATGAACTATTAGCCTGAGAATCTGCTTTTTTTTTTTAGTTGTCCATCCATCCATCCATCCATCCATCCATCCATCCATCCATCCATCCATCTTCTTATCCGGGTTGGGTCACAGGGTAGCAGCCTAAGCAGGGAGGCCCAGACTTCCCTCTCTCCAGCCACTTGGACCAGCTCCTCTGGGGGAATCCCAAGGCGTTCCCCAGGCCAGCTGAGAAACATAGTCCCTCCAGCATGTCCTGGGTCTTCCTCTGGGTCTCCTCCTGATGGAACGTGTCTGGAACACCTCCCCAGGGAGGCGTCCATGAGGCATCCTAACCAGATGCCCGAGCCACCTCAACTGGCTCCTCTCGATGTGGAGAAGCAGCGACTCTACTCTGAGTCCCTCCCGGATGACTGAGCTTCTCACCCTATCTCTAAGGGAGAGTCCAGCCACCCTGCGGAGAAAACTCATTTCAGCCGCTTGTATCTGAGATCTTGTTCTTTCGGTCACAACCCAAAGCTCATGACCATAGATGAGGGTGGGAACGTAGATCGACTGGTAAATTGAGAGCTTCGCCTTTTGACTCAGCTCTCTCTTTACCACGACAGACCGGTGCAGCGCCCGCTTCACTGTAGATGCAGCTTCTATCCTTCTATCAATCTCTTGCTCCATTTTCCCCTTATTCATGAACAAGACCCCAAGATACTTGAACTCCTCCACTTGGGGCAGGACCTCCTTCTTGACCCGGAGAAGGCACTCTACCCTTTTCAAAACCAAGCTTTCATTGTTACTTAGTTCCTAATTTTAAGCTGTATAAACCATAGAACAAAAAGATTTTGAAACGCCAACAACATAACATAAAAGAGTGGGAATCTCTTGAAATATTGCGATAATACCCTTTTATTAACACATATACAGAATACAAAAAAAAAAAAAAAAAAAAAAGACACGTGTAAAAATACATTTGTAAACGTTAAGAGGAGCTTTGGTACCATAGCTTGTGACACAGTGATCTTGTGCTTTCTACACTGACAGATTCAACAAGGAATAATTGGTGTGTTGTTTTAAGTGTTGCGCTAAATACGAAACATTGCGTAAGTGAAAACCATCACAACAAACGCATCACATTTAAACATTAAGCTGCTGAGATACAGAAGTACAGTAGCCCTTCAGAGATAGCTGCGAGACAAACATTTGTCAGTACAAAGGCACTCATGTGTGCCATCTTGTGCTAAGGCAGTGATATGCTGCTTGTATTATTTTTACATGACAGAGCCACTTGTCTTCACAGAAATGTGACTTTAGAACCACGAACAATCTTACGTTTATGCTCTCGTGGCTCTGCGCTTTAGCTTTCTACCATTCACAGAAAGAAACTTTATATCTTTAACATTTTGTTTCTAAATAAAGTGCAAATCTGGCACAGAACTACAAGTTAAGCACGCACAAAAAGAACAAAATTCATCAAAACGAACAAGGACTTCCTATTTCAACACAGTGCATGTGGAATCTGACGGCTTTTCAGAACAATTACACTCAAAAAACATTTTACAAAAAGAACAAGGCTAGTGATGGTACCCAGAGTAAATACAAAAAACTAAACTAAAGTTTAACTCCGTCATTTACTTTGAATATGGGGTCGTAATCTAAAAAAGGTCATGGCTGCCATAATACAGCAGAACATTGCGCTTATTTAAACATTATTTTCTTATCTTTATGTACATTTGCTTAAAAATGTTTTACTTTAAAACCAAATAAGAAGACTTTATCCATTTGTGTTTAGTTACATCAGTCAAAAAGTCACATTGTTAGAATGCTCAAAAAAAAAAAAAAAAAAAAAGCAACGTCTTTAAAAGTGTCTGGTTAAAGTAACTATAGTACAAGCATCACTACTTTAATTAAACTCATTGTAAAGGATTTTTATTTATATTATGACGATTCCAAAAGCGCAAGACAGAGAGTACCATATTTAGTGTTTGTTTCAAGTTCAGATAAACTCAAAGGATGCACAACTTTTTGAGTTCTAGTGAAAATGCAGAGTTCTTCTCAGCTTTGCTACAGTTAGGTTCAGGGTTTCCTTTTCAGCCTGACAACGTGGCTCTGTCGTCCTCGGGGCTCTTTCATGGGGCTACAGGAAGCTGTCTTCTACCTCAGGCGTCCCCGTGAAGCCCAGCAGGGCGTCTTTCTCGCTGGTGTCCTCCGGCCGGTCGTCTTCTGGAAGAGTTTCATCCGTGTTCTGGGACACGGAGTCGGTCTCCTCCTCCAGAGCCAGAGAGCTGTGTGCAGGAAGACAGAGTTATATGTACAAAACTCTTTATAGTTTGTAAAACTGGATTTAATAAAAACAATCATTTTAAAGAAAATAAAAAAACGTTGACCAAACGTGCTATTCAGACATTATTGTGTCAGCTGCATTATCCTATGGTTGATGAACAAAAGAAAGAAAGTCCATCTTCTTTTTGTTTCCAGGGTTTTACATGAAGGCATAATAAATATAATCATGTCTTTAGCAGTTAAAATTATTCAAATTTAACAAGTGTAGAAAAGCAAAACTGATTCAATCATGTCAATATTTTTAAGCAAAAATGACAAAGTAGACTGAAAAACACAACTCTTCATGTTTAAGTATAGCCTGCAGCAGGGGTGATTCTAGAATCTGGCCTTTCGGGGTGCTTAGCCCTCAGTGCTGACAGTGGCTCTTGGTTTGAACAACATGGTGGCCGTTGGCATCAGAAGTGAGGGTTGGTGGACACACTGGTGGTGGTGGGGTCGGGGGTCCTCCCAGAATATTTTGAATAAAGTAGATGCCATTTCCTGCATTCTGGTGTATTTTAACAGGTTGTTAAACATTTACGTTTACCTCCATAAATAAACAGTTGGTTCAGTAACTTTTTTAGAGAGCAACAAGGAGTAGCCTGACCAACAGCTCTCCTTGTGTGAATAGAACATGATCTGCTTCTTTGAGGCATCCTAAGACCGCAACCACACCCCCACCCCACCCCCCGGGTCAACTGTATTGCAGCGCACAATACAGATGTGCTAGCTGCTACAGTAGCTTAGGGACAAATTGAGATAGCTGATTGGTCAGTTGCTGACAAGTCTGCTAGACTGATTGACAGGTGGTGTTGAGGATCTGACTTGTGCCAAAAACAAAACAAAAATCACAGATTTTACTGGCCCCTTTAAAAGTGCCATCATTTATTCCATATACAGTATAGTCCAAAGTTATTCAATATTTCTCTGAGCCTTGCAGGGTCAGACATCGGGATGAAATGTTTACTTCTGAGAGAACCTGGGTCTTAAAGTTTTGATATTTTTTAAATTTAATTGACTCCAAATTGTATGGAAATTACCTTTAACCTTTCCCTGACTGATGGGCATCAAGAGTTGCTTCTCTAAGCTCATTGCTGTTGTCTTTCCATCTTGTCCCTGTGTTAACACACACCTGTTTGCTCCTGAGCAGCAAACAGATGAAACTCCTGCTTTAATAGCGGCGCTCGCATGGATAATGATCAATATATTTTGATCAGCAGCACCCGGCCGATACTGAACGTGTTAAACCATATTTTAGATTAGTTTATAGATTTAGTTTTACCACACAGAGATATTTAACTCTGGGTTGTTTTTGTTGAATAAATGGTGACATGGAGGAAACTTTTGTACACTTGAGGTTTGATCTGAATCATTTTAAAACTCTGCAAACACCAGATTAATTTGATCATGTTCTGACACATAAAATTAGAATAGAAAGAGAACGGACTACCGTAATTTTCGGTGTACAAGGTGCACTTAAAATCCTTTGATTTTCTCAAAATTTGACAGTGTGCCTTATAATCAGGTGCGCCTTATGTATTAATTCTGGTTGTGCTTACTGATCTCGAATTGATTTTATGTGGTTATTGTGAATAAGTTGAATAAAATTTGACTTATCTGATGGTTTTGTTTCGCTAATTGTGCCTTATAGTCCGAAAGAAAAAAAAACGGTACTTCTTTTTGCCATAAATGTATAATAAAAACATGGTTTACACATCCTTAACCATACACATTGTCCAACAGCTGTACTCATCAAAGATCTTTAGTAAAGAAAATTAAATTGTGTTCTTAATTAAAAAAGAAAAAGTCATGTAAAGTGAATTTATATGGTAAAACTTTAGGATTATTGCGTCAGATGGTTGTGATAATAATAATAAAAAAAAACAGTTTGTGTCTGTTTTCTCACACATGGGGACAACTCGTGAGCTTTTAAAGCAGAATAATAACTAAATTGTCCAAAAGTATCAATATCAGACATAATTAAAGGTCTTGCTTAATGCATAATAAAACACATTTGTTAGGAGTTGTAATCACATGCTTTCTAACGTTCATGCAGCCACAACTCTGTTGTTTCAAGTCGTTGCTTGGCTACGTGTTTAAGTTATAAAAACACATCACTGTTTCCACCTACATAATACAGTCATGATTTCAGCTCAACATCTGGATGAGTGGGTGTGTGGTGGGGAAAAACTGCTCTGGTTGAGCAGGTACACATTCTGCTCTGATGCAGAGTTCGTATTTGGACCACTCATTTGGTTCCGTACCTTACAGGACTTTCAGGCACGTCGTTTAAAACCTCCTCTGGCTTCGGGTCCGGAATGGGAATAATGTACTCGTTAAACGAATTCATGACTTCCTGTGTGTGTGACTCTTGCCTAGGCTCTCCAGGCCTCTGACCCCGGTGAGGAGGGCCTAGCGGGGAAGAGGTGAGAGCGCTGGGAAGAGTGGGGGAGCCAAACGAGGGGTTGGCGATGGGAAAGGGTGAGGACAGGCGGGGTTTGGTGCGAGCCACTGCAGGGTGGTCACTCTTCAGGAAGTTCTCGTTCACTTGGTTGTATCTCTGTTTTAGAAGAAAGTAATAATCAGAATGTTGCAGAGTGAATATAAAGATAAACATCTGTAGTATTCATATAAACAAATTACACTGTGTGATACAGTGCATTAGTAAAAATATGTCAACGTATATACTTTGTATGTTAAAATGTACATGTGTACTTATGACAAATCAAAGTGTTGACCAGAGAAGAAGCAGTAGTCTCATAACAGGAAGTCAGAGCTCTGGTATGATTCAGCTCTTTCTAAAGTCTCTAAGCTCAGACAAAATTGTTGGCATGGAAACGAGGAACAACAAAGCTCCAACAATGGTCTGTGAACTCCTCAGTGGTCAATATATATACTGTACTGTATATACACACACACACACAAACATACATACTTTGTACACTCACACTATAGTGTGCTAGCTTCTAACCCTCATCTGATCTAAAGTGAACACAAATAGTGATTAAACTCAGGAAACTGGTTCACATCTTCAAATACCTTCTTATAGCTGTCCATCAGCATGTTCCCGACATTGTGCACCAGGAGGGAGAACTCGGGCCTCTTCTCAAACTTTTCATCCCAGCACTTCTTCATGATCTCATAACTACAACAGAGGCAACATTAAAATCAAGAGTTTATTTCCAATTCTTTGTACTTTTGTATCTTGCAGAAAAATGGCAGCAACACTGACATTTCATCAGACGCATGGGCAGGTTTGGCCATTCGGTAGCCTCTCTTCAGAGCGTTGTAGAAGATTTCATTCATGGGCAAATCTGGGTAAGGGGTTCCTCCTGCAGGGAGAGTTTTAGATATTTCACAAGCTTAGACACAGGATCAGCAGAGAAAACCTTAGTTTTTAGTTTGTAGCAAATAAAAATATGAAACCACGAGTTGCTGTTAAATATATATTTTTAGTGATGCTCCCAAAAAAGCGACCGTTACTGAAAACATATTTGCTGCGTAGTAAATTAGGGTTTTCTAACACAAATACGCAAGACAAAAATCAACCAAGGGGTCAGATGAAAGTCACATTAAGACGCAGAAGCACAGAGAGTCTTGATTTGTGAGACTGAGTTTGTTTCTTTAGGCCTAAAAACTGTCCTCTTCGTTTTCACGCTAGCTTGAAAAATATATGGAAGGTATATAAAAACAAACATACAACACCCAAAGCAAGGAAATGCTGATTTCAAAGCTTGACAGTAACTAATAAGGTTTTGACCTATTTACCTCAGACATGAATGTCTGTGCCAGTGGCGGTTTTAGCCTCTTTTTTTTTGGGGGGGGGTGCCAAAGCACCTGTGAATTTTAACTCAGTACCCCTGAAATAGAAAGCTAAAATTAAAAAAATATAATAATAATAATAATAATAATAATAATAATAATAATAATAATAAAATGGGGGAGAGTATCTGTGTTTAGGTTATGGGTTCTGTTTATTGCATTTATGATTCAATGCAACATAAACTAATTTAAAAGGTAACAGATCATTGTAATACTTGGTTTGTTTAATGACTTTAATTGCTGGATGTCCGGCCCCTGAGCTACTGGCTCTCAGTAACTGTGGCCCCCTGAGCAGTTTAGTTGAATAGCCCTGATTTAGAGGGTGGAATACAGTTTATTCCATTTCCAAAACTTAAACTGAGTCTGGAAAAGTGTAAAAGATGATAAAGAACTGAGGCCATGAGCAGCTGAATACAACAGTTATAAACAGGAAGTCCCACATGTTCATCTGTATGAAGATAATGCAGGTAAATCCTCCATTTTTTGTCATAATTAAATTGTGCGCTTAATGGTTAAATTAAAGGTTAACGCTTAAAGCTGTTGCACTTTGATTTGTGCATTTTGTAACTTCTGGTTGCATAAGGTTAGTCTTTGTTATGATCAGTTAAACTGATTTTGTACAGTGTTTATTAGGTTGTGTAATGTAAAGCAGAATGCTACGTCTGTAGCATCTTAGCTAGCGCATCTGTATTGCACGCCGCTAGCTTAGCGCTACTTCTTGTTGTGCCGAGCTCTCTAAAATTATCGAATCAATTGTTTACTTATGGAGGTAAACTTAGATCTTTAACAACCTGTCCAGAATGCAGGAAATGGCATCTACTTTACTCAAAATGTTCTGAGGGAGGACTCCCAGACCCCCCCACCAGTGTGTCGCTCCCCCACATTATGAATGCTTCTGACCTCCATGTTGTTCAAGCCAAGAGATGTTTTCAGCACTGGGGGGCTAAGCGCCTCCTAAAGGTCAGATTCTAGAATCACCCCTGACCTGAACAATATGAATGCATCACCTCCACAGTTTGAACTTTTGTCTGTATGTGGTTGGCTTTTCTTCTGTGTGCTGCTCAAACTGACCCAGAGTGAAAATTTCCCAAAGCAGAATGCCGTATGACCACACGTCGCTCAGGGTGGTGTACAAGTTGTTGAAAATGCTCTCTGGTGCCATCCACTTCAGGGGCAGGAAGGTCTAAATGGAAACCACACAAACAGAAACTTCAATTTTAGATAATAAAACTTGTTTATAACAATATTTGTAGGGTTTGCAGGGCTGGACGATTCCAGTTCGCACCTATTTGCTGTCATTGTACTGCAATGCGAGTTAAACTGCAGAACTAGCTTGTCTGAGTTCAAATTCAACGATTTGCTTCTTACACTGCCTTTGGAGATGTAGTTGGAGTCGTGCATAATGTCTCTGGCCAGGCCGAAGTCACAGATCTTCACCAGCTTGCCCTCACAGATCAAAACATTCCTGGCAGCCAAATCCCGATGGACGCACTGTGGCGGGAACATCAACCAAATCCAATTAGGAAACCAACATGGGCCATGTGCAAGACTTTAATTTTCTTCTGAATGTTTAAGATTCTTCTTTGAAAGAAAACTTTAAAAGGCTTGAGTGAGCAGGTTTATGTTTTGATATCCTACATTCTTGGAGGCCAGGAACTCCATTCCCTTCGCCACCTGGAAGCTGAAACCCAGGAGGTCATCGTAGGTGAGACTGGGAGAGTCACTCATTACCAGGTCCACTTGGATTCCACCTGCACCAGGTGACAAACAGGAGAGGAGAGAGAAGGGTTAAAAACAATCAAACAATTAAAAGCTGACTTTTTATTGATAAATGCTGATGATTTTAGCATCTATGAGCATCAGACAGAAGGGTCTGGTAACCTCACATCCTGTTAGTAAGGATCTCCTTTTTTGTTTCACATCACCCGATGCTTTGCTCTTGTTTGATTTAAACTGGAACATTAATGCTCTTTAATCCACTCTAAATACAACCAAGATGTCTCCATCTGGTCTGAAAGCCAAACCTTGCTCCTGATAGAGGTCCTGCTGGTAGGTGGACTCATACGGAGAAGGCTGGATGTCTGCGTATTTGATGGTGTCTAACTGCTCCTGCATGGGCACGTAGATCGAAGGCTCGTCTTTGCTCATGTCCATGTATCCTCCGTCGCTTTTGCTTCCAAAAGACACGAGGCTGCAAAGACACATGAAGTGTGAAGGGAGTTCTCAAACGACCCACGTCAGGATGCGTCTTTGTAGGTTCTGATCACAGGAAACGTCTGTAATGATCTCCATCATGGGACCAGCGTATCAGTCTGAAGGCAGAGATGTCAAGGAGCGACAGCCTGCGCTCTCCACAGAAGCTGCTTTGAACAGCTCTGAACACATTTTCTCTGCTCCTCTCACCCTTTTCTCTGGCTGAGAGGGGTGCTCCCTCTTGAAATGAGACAGCCGTCGTCCTGGTTCTTCTCGGCGTAGTACTGCAGGAAGGTGTGCTTGTTCCTGTGCAGGTAGTCCACCAGGTCGCCATAGCGACAGTACTCTGTAACCAGGTAGAGAGGACCTGAGGAGCAGAAACAGAGAAGAATATGTATGAGGACTAAAAACAACTGTGCTGGTGGTAAATTGTTTTTATTTATTTTTTTTAATTTCATTTATTCATTTTATAATAACAAAATCCATATCAATTAACATATATGTACAGTAATTAGAAAACAAAATATAAATATAAAATGAAAGGCAGCAGATGAAGAAAAAATCTTATTAAACATTCACATACATTAAAAAGACAATTATTAAAAATGTTTCACACGGCTAAACTTTGTGGATATTTATAGGCACTTTATCTCGCCACATTTTTCACCTTTTGACCAGTTTAAATGCTGTAATGAGTTTTTTTTTTTTTTAATTTCAGATATGTGTTAAAGTGAGGATCATTTGTGTCAAATTACAAAGAATGAAGAATTAACCGAGATGCTGAAAACCTGCTGCTGCTTCTTCTTCTAGTTAAAATAAAAGGAAATCTCCTGGAATACGGAGCGTTCAGATCATCAAGCAGGATCGGACTTGGTCACATGCAGCAAAAGACCAGGGGATTAAAGGAAAAATGATATGTCTCCTTTCCTCAGAAAATCCTGCATTAAACTCGTGGTTTCTTGCTAATTTATTATTTACACCAAGAGAAAACAATAGGCTTCTTTTCAGAGGAAGAATCAGGTCGTTGCTTCAGAATGAAAGCTGATTAATAATGGATCAATCAATTACTCCATAAGGGGAAAGTTACTAAAAAGTACAGATAAAGTATTTTCAATTTTCCTAGAAATGTTTATTTTCAATTAGTGTCATCAATTTTTCTTTTTTTTTTAATACTGAAAAAAGAAAACGTGTTTTGCCATGTGTTATGTTTGTACGTTAGCTGCATCGTAACTTTGCACAATTCTGATAAACACAATAAAAATCACTTTATCTTTAGGCTTTCATGTTTGTTAGCTGATCATTTATAGATTATTGATGAGCAGTTAACTAAAACCTAAGGAAATCAGAATATTTGTGCACACAGTGAATCACATTTATATGACAGGGCTTTAGAGTTTCTGAGACTTGATTGTTTTCATCTTTTCCCCCTCAAACAATAAAAACTCCTGCTTACACCATCTCCCTCTTAGTGCAAATAAAAAGTTTCCTGTTGGCAAAGATGAGAAAAACAAGAGAAAACACGTGGAAAACCGTTTTATTACCTTTGACGAACTTTAGTTGATTACTGAATGTTGGGTCTAAAAGCAGTAAAGTTTGAGTTTCACACACATATATGATCAAATTTATGTTTCATAATTAGTATGAATTCTAGCTGAAAGAATTATATCTTAGAGAAATGCAAGTCAGTGTGTTGTTTGAAGTTCAGTTTGTTTAAAATAAGCCACAATCATCAAACAGGTCCTTCACACAGAGCCCAGTTATGACATTTTCTATCCACCCATCCATACATAGATACATGCATACATACATGCATGCATCCATTCATTCATCCAGGTTTACTTATGGTTCCTAGAGTTTCCAAAAGTAGAAAGGGAGGCAGATCTTCAGTTATCAGGCTCCTCTCTTGTGAAACCAACTTCCAGTTTCTGTCCTTGAGGCTGACACATTGTCTACTTTTCAGATTAGACTGAAGTCTTTCCTTTTTGATAAATCCTATAGTTAGGGTCAACTTGGGTTTCATGAGCTATCCCTTAACCATGTTGCTATAGGATTAGACTGCTGGAGGACAAGTGACCACACATTTCCTCACTCTGCTGCTGTCTTTATTTGCTCTATACCTGTTTGAATTTATAATTATTTCTATCAACATGTTTTTTTTTTGTCTGTCCTCCTATAGAAAGCACATCTGGACCTGCCTTTCTGTGTTTGTCTCTCCTTCCTGTTCCTCTCAAACCCAGCTGGTCGAAGCAGATGGCTGCTCGTCCTGAGCCTGGTTCTGCTGGTGGTTTCTTCCTGTTAAAAGGGAGTTTTTCCTTTCCACTGTTGCCTTTGTGCTTGCTCATGATGGGAGACGAAGTGAAGGTTCAACGTGTCTTCTGGCTTCTTTAGCTAGAGAACATTACTAGTTGTCTTTTTAATGTATGTGCATGTTTCTGTTCAGTGCTGTTCAGACTTGGCTCTATATAAACAAACTGAATTGAGAGGCAACAGCTCCACCAACTGTGCCACCCATTTTTTTTTTTTTTTTTTTTTAATTCTCGTGTCTTCAAGTATTTCAGGCCGAACTGACGCTCACCATACCCTGATGCATGCTCAATAATCCAGGTAGAAAAATCTAAAAAAGCTAAGTCTGGTTCTCTGGACATTAAAAAAACAAAACAAAACAAAGCAAAAAAAATTGTAGAAACGTTTCGTCTTTCGTCCGAAAGACTT
>JARVLU010000952.1:19185291-19195339 GCA_031762415.1 Simpsonichthys santanae | reverse complement strand
AAAGCTGATTTGAACATTTTTAAAGGTAAAGTTCAGCTCAGACACACTTCTGCTATAATATCAGCCAACAAATATATATTTTTTAGGTGTTTATTTTGATAAATTTTAAAGAGATGCACGGTTTCCTTGCGCTGCGCGGCACGTTGCCGTCAACGCAACACTAATTATATCAAGCTGATTTGAACATTTGTGCTTTTATTAAGGAAAGGTTAAGCTCAGAAACACTTTTTACTAAGTTCAGCTTCCCAAACTGAAAACAGATCGCTCAAATCTTCATTTAAATTGCTAAATTCGTCGGTTCCTATATGTCCACCATTGAATTGTATAGGGGGCGTTCTAGCTAACTCCTGCTCGCACGTCACAGATGTCGTACGCTGAAGTAGCCGGATTTTCCGTGACTAAACACAGCGCCAAATTTAAAATGACTTTGAATGAAATTTTCATATACCTGTACAGTATTTATCATTTTGTTTGCAAAAACGAACATAGCTGAATGATACAAGATATATATGTTGTACCATTTTATGCAAAGTTCAAACATCATGTCACAGACACTTTAAACTCGATTTTAATGCATAAAACAACCTAAATGAGAATAACTGCTGGATGTCCGGCCCCTGAGCTCTTGGCTTTCAGTTACTGTGCCCCCCCCCACTGAGCAATTAGCTGAATAACTCTGTTCTAAAGTGTTCAACAACGCCTGCTCTTCCTGTCTGCTTTATCTCTAAAACAAGATCGCATCATAAAGACTACAACAGGTTTAACTTTAAAACCACAGAATGTTCTGTTTTTTGTTTTTTGTTTTTTTTTTTAAAGAGAGAGAGAGAAAGAGAGGCATGCTTATCAATTAGTTTGTCAGATGGGCCATTTCCTCTTTTAGAACATTCACTATTTCCAGAACTGAGACCAGACAGATCTAGCTTTAACTTCTTTGTTCTTCTGGTAGGATGTAATTTTATTTTAGGAGAGGATAAAACTGGCTAATTTATCTGCAGGGATGAAACCTTACAACAACAGTAAGCAATATGTGTTGGATAAAAAGCAGAAAGCATTACTTTCAGTGTATTAAAACCCTAGAGGTGAAGAAGAGCAGGTCGTTCATAACTGGAGTAATTGCATTTCCTGCGAAGATGCAGTGTGAATGCTTACTGCTGAAGAACTTGTTGAAAAACAGCTGAAATTAGCTAAAACATGCTGGAATGTAGCTGGAAAGGAATAACAAGCCCAAGTTAGTAGAAGAAAGCAGAAAGATCACATATTTAAAATGCATAAAAAATAGATAAAAAAATTACATTTGGATACATCATTTGTGATTGTGTATTGTCGTCATTGTTGTCCACTATTGTCATCACACCGTTAAAATCCAAGTCTCTTGTAACTGAGTCCTCGTGGCTCAGTGGGACTAACCTGTTTAAATAAAGGCTGAGTTTACTGAATTAGGACTAAATATGCAGAAAGGAGTACAAAAATGAATACTGTATACAGTATTTGCTAAAAAAAAAATTAAAAAAAGTATTTGAAAATAGTAACAAAAAATAGCTGAAAAGTCAGAAAGAAAACTAAAAGATAGAACCAGAAAAAGTTGAAATGGGCTAAAAAATGTGGAATTAGTTGAAAAGGCTCATATTAGTATCAAAACAGCTGAATAGTAGCTAAAACAGCAGAAAAAGGTGAAGCAAGAAGAATAAAGCTGAAAGGAGCATAGTATAAACTAAATTTAGCATAAAGAAAGAAGTTCATTAGGCTGGAAGTAGCATAAAAAACTTGAATTTATCTGAAAACAGCTGAAATGGGCTAAAAATGCAAAAAAATATATATATATAGCTGAAATTGTAGCTTAAATTATTAGAAAAAAGAAGAAATAATTTTTGCCTGTTTAGGCTAAAATAAGCAAAAATGAGCAAAAAAAATTGGAAATTACTTTATATTAAAAAAATTGAAATTAGCAAACCCCCCCCCCCCCCACCCACCCACACACACACACAAAACAGCAGTCATGAAACAACTCAAATCTTAAAACTTTCATAGCAGTTCATCCAAACTTTACTTTCTAACTGTGACGCTGCTTCACACAGTTTTACATACAACTTTTTGGCTTATTGCAAGAATAGTAGCAGCTAGCTGTAGCACTTCCAGTGCAGTCCAGAACACTTCTAACAGGATTATCATGACATGTTTTAAACTGGAGTTATTTTAAGATGACAGTAATCCACCTTTGGTCTTGTTAGCTCTCCTGTGAGAAAACCTCCTGGAAGTTCAAACTGATTAAAACTCTGAGCAGCTTCTGCTGCAGGTAAGATAATGATCACCCATACAAACTGGAATATCCTTTTAATACTGCACACTCTATATGTGTTATTGAGGATGTAGCTGATAGACACCTTTATTTGTTGAAGTTTTGCATATTTCAGTAAGAAAATGTTTTTCACTTATAAAACAAGAATAAAAAGTCAGATCTTAAAGTGGCCTGCCTGCTTGGAAACAAAGATAATTTTAAATGAAAAATAAAACAAGGATGACCTTCAATTCAAAAGATTAAAAGTAATTATTTGAAAGAAATGGAAATATTTTATATTTACAACTCCATCTGTTAGTTTTTTTTTTTAAGTTATTGAAAGAATGTTGTTAAAAAGATGCAGCAAAGTCATGGTGGACTTGTCTTCATAGATGTGCAAATGTTTATTGTAATCCATTTTTCTTCTGTACATTTTCAGCACAATTCTTGTCTCCTGCAGGTTTTAAGCCGTGTCAAAAAAAACATAAATCTAAACATTCAGCTCTTTCAGGACAATCCTGATATGGTTTTAGGTATTGGTGCAATATTAGCTTTTTTAAATATTTGGCCTTTTCTGTCATTTTTCTCATAGAAAATGAATTTAGCTCATTTTACCTCCTTCATATCTTTAGATCTGTTTACAACCTTTTACTGCTCCTTTCACATTCAGTTCTGGTTCAGCTTCTTTCAGCTTCCTTGAGCAACTGTAAACATTTTTTAGCAGTTTATTTATTTATTTATTTTAGCTGTTTTGTGCTCCTTTCAGATTATTTCTGCAAGTTTCAACTTTTTCTACTATTTCAGCTTTTAGCTGTTTTTATACTACTTTGAACTTTTCCAAATAATTCCACATTTTTGCACTCATTTAAACTTTTTCAGCCTAACTTCCTTCTTGTAATTTAAGCTTCTTTCTGCCTTTTAAGCTACTTTTCAGCTGTTTTTGTTGCTAATTTCAGATTCTTTTTTCAGATAATTTCCATTTTTTGTGCTCATTTCTGCTTCTTTCAGCCTAATTGAGCAAACATTTGATCTTTCTACTTTCTTCTGCTAATTTAATCTTGTTGTACCTAGCTAGTAGTTTATATGTGCATTTTTAAGTTTATTTCAGCTGTTTTCAAATAAATTCAAGTTTTTCTTTTTCTGCTACTTTCAAATAAACTTTTGTTCTGCTAATTTCAGCTTGTCATGCTCCATTCAGCTTTTTTCTGCTAGTTTCAGCTTTTTCTGTTATTTCAGCTAATATTTAGCTGTTTTATGCTAACGAGCTTTTTCAGCTAATTCCAGTTTTTTTTTTTTTTTTTTTTTTTTTTTTTTTTTTTTTTTTTTTTTAAGCAAATTTAAACTCTTTCCACTTCCTTCTGGCATGTTAAGCTTATTTCAACCTTTTCAGCTACTTTTCAGCTTGATAATTCCAGCTTATTTTAGCTGATTTCCTAAACTTTGTGCAAATTTCTGCTTATTGAAATCTAATTCAACAAATATGTGTTCTTTCTGCTTTCTTCTGCAAATTTAGTTTTATTTCAGCTTCATTTCTGCATGTTCTTGGCAAATTTCAGCAATTTTTCAGCAAGCTTTTCAGCAATAAGCAATGACACTGCATTTTCGCAGGAAATGCAATTTCACGCATTTAGATTTATTGTTTTATTTATGCTATTTTTATAGATAGATCAAGGGTTGAAACTAACAAGGCCAACAAAGGCAGAAAGGTTTTTTTTTCCATCTCATTTAGAGTAACCAACTTCGGCACATTTCCATAAACCATAATGTGTTTTTGTGGCCAAACACATAAAGTAGGATTAATGGAAAAATGTGCGCTCAGCTCATCACGTTCTAATCGTCGTTAATGCTACCTCACTGAGTCACCCATTAAACCACAGCTGTGTGCAACACCGGAAACACCCAAAGTACTTCTCAGGAAATGTGACATTTATAATCTGAAGCAGAAGTTGTGTCAGTGGAGAGAGAAAACACCCCAAATTTATACTGTTTGACCCGAAGAAGCTTATACCAGCAGCTCATGTCTCGTGTTTGTGTGTGACAGGTGAAGATCTGGTTTCAGAACCGACGAGCCAAAGAGAGGAAGATGAACAAGAAGAGGCTGCAGCAGTCCCAGCAGGCCTCCACCACAACCCCCGCCTCACCTGTGCTCGCTGACGCCCACCTTCCCAGCAGCCCCGGCACCAGCCTCATGATGACGGATGTAAAATCAGAGGAATACTAAGTAGATGTTTCATCAGTAAGACTGAGACTGAAATGTACATATTTTGTTTTTTATATGTTGATTCACTTTAAATGGCCTAATAACTCTGCACTGCCTGTTTTATAAAACACAAAGCTCCACACTCATCAAATCTAGCGACTACGTATAAATCAGACACTTTTTTGTGTGTTAACAGATAAAAAGCTGCTTATTTATGTTTTATCAGATTTCTGCAACATTGAATAAAGATTAGGTTTCATTCTTTTTACTGTAACTGCACAACAAAAAGAAAAGGTCTAAGAAGCAGCATCAGGCATTTACAAAAATAACCCTGACGTTAAATTTCTGGAAAGCTAAATGACACATCTGCTTCACAGAAGCTGAGCGCAGCAAAAACAAACTGATTAAAGCATTGTTGTGTTGAGCATGAACTTTCTTGATTAAAGAAATGTAATTCCATCCATCCATTATCTTTACGTGCTAAACAATTTAAACCATAATGTTATGTTGAACTGTAGATTTAGCACCTATCATAGCAATAAATATTGTAAAATACTGTATAAACCTACACCTGAGTTGTGGAAAAAAAAAAACATAAAAGGTGATATAATTACACTGAAATGTTAGTATAAAAAGTAATAATAAGATGTCATTTGAGGGATATTTGACATAAAAATGTGTTATTTAGTTGGCCTTCAGCTGCCACATTGTGAGGAGTTTAAGGAAGTGAGTTTTTTGTGTGTGTATAAGAATAGTCCATGGAATGAGACATTCACTCTGCAGAATTTAGCCACAAAAAAAAAAAAAAAACAGATTCAAAAATTGCTCAAGCGAATGACATGTGATGCAGAGTCAGTACTAAACACACACAGCTGTGTCATAGCTGTCAGAGGAAGAAAGAAACATCTATTTCTCTGCCGCCTTTTATAGCTTACCGTAGCTGCACTATATCCTAAATGTAAAATGTTGAAGAAGTTATTGTTTGTTAGCTCATTTTAAACTGTTGAATAAAAAACAGGAAGAACAATTTGGAAATAAAGATATGCAAATAGACGTGCTAACCACAACTGTGAAACATTTGCAGATGGGGCAAAAATGTGCGTCCACTCAGCCACCAGCTTGGTGCAGTTCTCGTTTTCTGCACATGTTGTTTCTGTAAACACTTAACCTCAAGACAAATCTCCTTTACATAGCTAAATATGTATTCCTATACATTATACTGTATAAAAAAAGGCAGCACAGATGGATTTTAATGTATTATTTATGTATTCTGTGTTGCTGGTGCAAACCAGATTCATTCTCAACTCCACCGCAATCTTTTGAAATATTTGCAGAGGCAAATGTCTTGATGAGTTCACAACAAATAAGAGTATTCTGCTAATGTTTTTAGTCTTGCCTGAGTTCCTTCTTGGACCATACAGTATAAATAAATAACCATAATGAAACATGAAATAAACAACTTTGTATAATTTTTTTTCTTTTGTCAGTTTTTAGAGACTTTATGATGGTTGATGATCAGTGCAGGAGAGTTTGCACCCGTTTTTGTTTTATGGCTGAATGACTTCTGCATGACAAGGCATGACGCTGCGATAACATTCTCTGGTATTTATAATGCACTTTCAGTTCAGTTTGGTATTGTTATATAGAGCCAAGTTACAATAAAAGTCATCTCAGGGCACTGCACAAAAGCGTTCACGTGCATTATAAATGAAAAGTTATCAAAATAAATCTACATTTTGTTGCGATCTCCCGTCCTGAGCGGCACAGTGGCGACAGTGGGAAGATGTGACTCCCTTTTAACAGAACGCTCCAGCAGAATTGGGCTCAGAATGGATGATCATCTACCTCAAAACTGACAGATTCAGAGGGAAATAGAAAATATATAACGCAGCTCGGTCGATCAAACGATTAAAATTTCAAGTGTAGCACAATTAATACAATACCATTTTATTTATAGAGCACTTAAAACAGCAACAAGGCCAAACAAAGTGCTGTACAAACAAACAAAGTACAGGCAACACATGGGCAACAACAAGAACAATAATAATAATAATGATAATAATAAAAAAAATAAGCAGTCACATCTGACAGAACACGATGATTTGGTGCTCGTCGTTTAGAAAACAGATGAAATCAGATGCTATGAGTTAAAAAAAAAGAGATTAGACTGTAGTTTAAGAGCAGCTATCTTGGCTCATAAACAGACTTTATGGCGCTGTAAGTCAGCTGAAGGGTTGTTAACCTTTAACCTGGAGCCATAAAACCAAACAGATTCTGTCGCTGATTAAACACACGGAAAGTAAACGTCCAGACGTTTCAGGTAAATTCTGAACACATGACCAAAGTTTCACTAACGTCAACACTTATAACAAATGAACCTTATTTGTGACTTTTTATACAAATGCCCAAAACAACAAGATGTGATGAAGAACTTGGATGCACACAGAGATCATCCATAGTATGTCATCCATATTGGTCTATAAAATATAAATAAATAAATGTATCAGGAAAAAAAAAAACAAAAAAAAACAAAAACGTCTACAGCAATGTGCATTTTTGCTCTGCTAATTTCAACATTTCAAGGGTCGTTCATATTGATAAAGTAGAAGAAAGTTTGTTTTCATGCTTACAATGTTATAAAAAAAGAAAAGGGAGAAAATCCAGCACGATGGATTAGTGGTTAACCCTGTTGCCTCACAGCAAGAAGATCTATGATTCAATCTCCAGGCTGGGCCTGAGGTCTTTCTGTGTAGTTTGCATGTTTTCCTCGTGTGTGCGTGGGTTTTCTCCAGGTACTCCCAGGTCTCCTTTGAAACAGGGATCTGTGATACCAGCGGTATTTGCCTGCTTAAATAAAATTTAATAACAAATAAATAATCTCCACATATAAAAACATTAGCTGGTTTCAAACCTGTGTCCTTCTTGCTGCGGAACACCAGTTCTAAACACTGCTCCACTGCGCCACCCCTCGTATAAATACCCTCGTGTTAGTTCCACTAAAGAAGCATGATAATTATAGAGTCGTGGTTATAATTATTTTCAACATGTCGATGTTTAAAAAATTGAAAAAATATGAGATTTAATTGACCTAAAAAGAACAAAGTACAAATGTTTAAAGAAGCCTACTATATATAGATACAATTAAATATGTAAGATTCAAAGATTTCACTGAAAACAAAGTCAGAGGAACAGGTTTAATAAATAAATTAACTTGATTTCCATCCAATCTCTACAATGCATACAAAATGTAATTTTTTAAAAACATTTTAGACAGAATTAAAACATCTGTGTTCTCAATGTTCAATATAATACTTTTTTTATTCTACCTGTTATTTTAAAACAGGCAGAAGCTCAAGGAAATGTCAAATTTATTTATAAATCACCTAAAGGCGTTTATTTATGTGAGCAAACAGGCTGTGGTGCAGTGATGTAAAGCATTTAGCACAAATACTAAAAACAGCTCCAGCTCATAATTTAATCAAGTTGTTTGTTGTGAACTCCAGCGTCAGTTCAGACTAAATTATTTCACGAATCTTGAACCTTTTTGACAGATGAGCAACTGATCTGCAGACATTTGTCGAAATTAATTTTAGTGACGCCAACCAGTGTTAAAACAATTTGATTTGAAATGTGTAAACTAATTTCTGAAGTCTTAAAGCTTCTTTTATTCATACAGCAACTAAAGTGCTTTCATACTTGTTTCTCATCACTGATGTTTATATATCAGCTGAAGTGTAAAGCACATGGAAATCATCCAAATAAAACTAGAAAAGCCCAGTTAATGAGGTTTAAAGACACAACACTGCGTCTGATTTCTGACATGTAGGTGAACATTTCTCCCAAATTAAATGTGCTGAGTTTTATTTAAATCAGATATATTTGCCAGTTACAGCTGATCTTTTACGGTTGTAAAAAACAATGTTTATGTGAGAAAGCAGCTTTGGATGTTTTCTTGGTCATTTGCAGCTAATTTACTGCTTTGAAACACCATAATTGTAGGAAAGCATAGCTTTTTTTTTTAATGATACAAATAAATAAATATATATATATTTATTTTTTTAAATGGGAAAATTGGATGTACAGTACATGTTTACTTTTAATAAATATTCATATATTTATTTTTTACCAAATTTGCTTTGTGGCTAATTTTGGTCTTCATTTAGATAATCTTAACTAATTCCCCTCTAATATTTATTTTAAACTTCAATGTCTGTGGCATAAATAAAACCGCACCACATTGACATTTCTTTTTTCTGAAGTATAAAACAAACAACAACTTATTAAACCATTTTGCAAGAGATAACGTTCACACTTCGAAAAGAAACAGATAAAAAAAAAAAAAAAACAGAAGTGTTTACATCACGGAAACTTCTGTGAACTTCCTAAAACACGTCTTTTTCACAACATCTGTGGTTTTCTGTGTTCTTGAACCAAACGAAGATAAGATCCCTGATGTTGATATGGAGTGCCACACAAGCTGACACATTAATCCTCCTTGAAGGTATTTAGCGAACATATACTGACTCAAGGAAAAGTCATTCTTATTAAGAGTAAGGTGAATTAAAACATTTATGTATTTGTTATTACTTTAAGTATATGACATTAAGTTAAAGGTCATAAAGTCATAAAAGAAATAAACTTGTGGTAATGTTTTTTTCAAGTTTGCAGTTTAAAAACAATGAAAACAGACAGTTTACTGATGTCCCGCATCACTGAGGGGTTTGAATAGTGAATATTTGTAGTTTTCTAGATGAGTGTTTTTTTTCTGGACTGTGTATAGATTATGATTTGACTATTAGTGGCCTTTCTCATGCTTATATGCAGTCACACCAAAACTAAATGCCTATATTTTTCAAGCCATCCAGCTCACAAGGTCAACATATGTGCATATTTGGCGGGAAGCATGCCATCTTGGACTTTAAAGTGGCAACCCAATCTTCAAAAGAAAATGTTCTTACGTCTCGATGCAGTCACGCACCAACATGCACGTCAGTACCTCACTTATTTTTCAAGTTATCATGCTCACAACTTTTACAGAAGGATGAGAAGACAGATGGCTGAATGTATGGAGGGTATTTCCAGTTCTCCACAGTGGGTGACACAATAAGGTGCACACCATTTGATTCACTACTAGGGAACGCCTCAGGAATGAATCAGGAGCTAATAGTTAACCAGTACTTACTGGGGAACACACAGCTAGGGGGGCACTGGTTTGTTACCACAGGAACAGAGGAGAAATTCTCCATTTGGGCTCTGAATAAACCCTGCACCAGTGAGGTCACAGGTTGTAGTCGTCAAAAACCTGTTTCTTCGTGATTACTGGTTTTATTGGATACAGTACAAGATTATGAAATTACTAATCAGTGGTAAGAATCCACTACAACCAGTAATCACTTGGAAACAGTTTTTTGACAATTATGAGCTGTGACCTCACTGGTGCAGTGTTTTATTCAGAACTCAGATATAGGAGCTAAAGACAGAATTTGACAAAATACCAACTTGGTTTAAACTAAATAAATTATCATTAAATCTAGATAAAACTAATTACATGATATTCAGTAATAAAAAGAAAA
>JARVLU010000952.1:19154398-19168433 GCA_031762415.1 Simpsonichthys santanae | reverse complement strand
GTGTGTGTGTGTGTGTGTGTGTGTGTGTGTGTGTGTGTGTGTGTGTGTGTGTGTGTGTGTGTGTGTGTGTGTGGATAATATACATATACATATCCAGTACTATATCCAGTATACATATTGTCAGTGAAGTAAAGGAGTATTGACTCTATAACAAACTGATTTGTAGGTTGATTTAGTAACTGACAGAAAGTGAGTGATAAAGTTGATGCAGCAGGTAATAGTTGCTATACTACCTGCTTGAAAAGTTAAACAAGTGCATGATGAGGGAACGCAAAAAGAGTACAGCCTGAGTGACAGACATGTGAACAGCTAACTGTGAGCTTAAACGAAACCATCAAGTAAATAAAATAAAAAAAAGAAGATAATTTAGGGTAGTAGACTCCAAACAAGGAGGCAACTCAAGCAAATCTATCAAACTAAGCTGCTGAGATGATGAAAAAACACAAATACAATAACTTCACTGTTCACAGTGGACTATAGTTGACAGAGAACACATAAATTCATAGTCAGTTTTAAAAAGAATGGTGAGAAATTAAGAATATTGACTACTTATATTCAAAAAGATAGTCCTGTAGTTTGTGCATGAGTTGTGTGTCTGGGTGAATCAGGTGGATATCTTATTTGGGATTAAATGAGCACGACAGTCATAAAACATAAAAACACCTGGGGGTGAAAGAAACATTTCACTCACCCACTCCTTCCCCATCGTCCCAGAAAAATGACCCGCGAGCTGCTCCAGAGTCACTCAGCGCCACGAGGAGTCCTAAAGGATTCTTTCGACTGAAACATAAAAAAAAAGGACAAAACGGCTGAAAGCAGAATGGATTGTTGGACAAATTAGTGTTTCTGATGAAAGGACCTGATCAGACTGTTGATCGATCACAGCCACCTTCTCCTCACACAGCGAGAAGCTTGTGTAATTGTTTTTGTCGTGTAAAATTAAAGGTTCTCTTCCTGTGTTAAAATGTCCAGTTTCAAAGCAATTATTAAAAGTACTGTGTGTTTACTTTGTGCTACAAAAATCTACTTAAAAAAATTATGTCAGCTGGGAAAAGAGTTTATTATGTAATTCACCACTGGTTGCATTTATCATTTAAAGAAGATGCAACATATATTTTTAAAGTTTCCAAGCAGTGCACAATTGGTTTTAAAAGTCTTCTTCAGATCAATTAAAATCAATTTAAATCGTGGTGTGTTTTATTTCCATCAAATAGAGTTGTACTGAGTATGGTCCAATTCATCAAATATTGCCTCTTTGGTTTGAAGCTTTTATTCTTTATTTCCTCTTTGTCATCAGGCAGAAATGTGTTAAAAGTTGTTCCAAACATTCCACTTACTTTGTGCAGATTTACCACAAACCAGAATTATTTTAACTGTCTACAGGTAAATACAATAAAATATTCTGAAGATGTTCATGCGGTTTCAGCTTTTTAACTAGAAAATTTCCTAACGTGGTTTTTTTATGTTCTGTTTTAAATACAAAAACACAAACAACCCAAGACTAGACTAAATATAATAATTCATGTACAACAGTGTGACTGTACTCACCTGTGGTATGTGTTGTTCTCTGGTTTCTGCCAGGGTAAAATATATCCTCCTCTGACGTGAAGATTAATTTGATTCAGTGGTGTTGGCAAAGCAATCTTTTCCCCACGCACCCCGACATCCTTCGCCTAATGACAACACAATTATTCACCGCTGAAATACTGAAAATATCAAACAGTTATTAAACTTTAAATTTGTTGCATCAGCACAACGGTCTCAATTTAATTTAATCAATGTTGTCAAAAACTGTAGGTCTGTCATGAAAAAAAAAAAAAAAGAAATAAACCTTCATTTGTTCCCCCAGCAGAAAATTCAATAAGTTCCAAAATGCAAATACAGTATAGTTAAAGATAGACAAAAAATAAAAAAAAAATACTCAAGTACAAACATGTTACATAAAATATTTTTAAAAGTCCTTGATTTATGTTGCAGTTGTGGTTGTTACTGTGATGTTTTATTTTATAGAACTACTTACAAATTTGAATGAGGAAAGTCTTTGGTGTTTTGGTATAAAACACATCTTAGTTGAGGTGCATAATGTAATTTACAAATGATAAATTAAGCCTATCCATGTTTTAAATTCATGATCCAGCCAATCAGAAGTGAATAAATCAAATCATATTACATTAGTATATGTTATTGTACCAGACTTGATATAGCAGTGGAAGGTCAGTAGCAGCGTTTTTATGATGCACTAGTGTCCACTTTAGGGGATCTATGCACCATTATAACATAAAAACCCATACTTATACAAGAAAATGGCTTTTAAATAGCTGTTTACTGCAGTGACCACTATGTATGAAAGATTGAATGTTTGAATTTTACAGTATTTGACAGTAAATCAACAATGCACTTGACATAAATTACTCTTTATAATAATTTTTGAACAGATGCTTACTGTGTGGTAGTCGTACCAGCGCGCATTAGGAAGATAGCCTTCCACTTCCTTAACTTTCTTTTCAGAAGAAAAGAAGAAGAAGTCACACCAAAAGACACAACAGGGAAACAATAATCAGTAATCTATTCATGAGATGGTTAAAAGGATAAGCACGGGGTACATTTAATCTGTCCAATAATAAAAATAAAAATGCTAAAAGAATAAAAGTGTAGATTTATAAATGTACCTCATCTAGAACAGGGGTGATGAGCAGAGCAGGTCCCCAGAGAAACTGTTTGTAAATGTCCCACGTAGTTTTGTCATTTACAAATCTGTGAGACATAAAGAAAAAATATGACCCCTGGCTCAGAAATCTGGGAACGAAAGGTCCGTCATGCACTCTTAGCCTTAACGACTGTTGAAGGGGTGATTTAAAACAACTCTTTAAATATGTACAACTTTATAGGAGTCTCTCCAGATGGATAAATAAAGCTGTTGTATAGTATTTCACTCATGCAGGAATTGCCATGTGCAGATCTGTCCTCTGTGCAGGTGGCCTTCAGGAAGTAAAAGTAACAACAGCAATCTAATGGTATTCTTCTTTTACTAACCCAGGTCATGTGTCCAAATAAAACAAATCCTACTGATTACAGAGGTTGGCAGAATACATTTAAATTAGATGAGCATTAACTGAGCATTCTTTTATAGTCAACAATTATGTGATAATACAGTAGTCTCACCCAGCTTATTTTTTTAACAAGTATTGGCTCTAAAGATGTGTTAGCATTGACACAACATTGTCTCATAAACTACTTCTCAATTTGACATATTCATTCATGATGAGCAATGCTAAAAATAAAAACTGGTTACGCAGTGGCAGTAAAGCATTTGGCGATGATTTTGCTTTGTTTTCTGTGTGTGTGTTCTCACTCATGCAGCAGTGGTCTGATAACTGTGCTTCCTTTGGTGTGCGCCTCAAACATCAGAGTGTACAGGTATGGCAGGAGGGTGTAACGGATGTTGAGGACATCTCGAGATGCAGCAGCAAAGGTGTCATCCCAGGCCACAGGATCTTGTCTCTGACAGAAAATGAAACTCATAATTAATATTTTGTGTGGGGTCCCGCAGGGCTCCATTTTAGGGCCCCTCCCCTTCATGCTGTAACTGCTCTTTCTTGGCTCTGTTTTCATGTCTGGAGGGCATAAAATCCTGGATGGCTGTGAACTTCTTAAAGTTTAATGAGGGAAAGACTGGGATGATAGTCTTTGGAAGCTCCACTGAGACTGTTGGTTCCTTGGCCCAGTACATCAGGCCAACTGTAACAAACCTAGGGGTCAAAGTCAATGCTGGACTAAAGTTAGAAAATCACATCAGAGCAGTTGTTAAATCTAGCTTTTTCCATTTGAGGCAGCTGGCCAAAGTGAAGCCATTTCTTTCTCAGTGGCATGCCTTTGTGACCACTCAGCTGGATTATTGAAATAGACTTTATAAAGGAATCGGTGACCCATGTGTCTCTCAGTTTCAGAGGGTAAAGAATGCTGCTGCACAGCTTTTAACTGGCACGTGAAAGTTTGACCACATTTCCCGTATTAGCCTCCCTGCACTGGCTGCCCATGTAGGATTTATTCTTAAATTATTTTATTTGCTTTTAAAGCTTTTGGACTTGCCCTGCCCAATCAGTCCAAGTCATTACATCCGTACATTCCCTCTCCATCCCTCAGGTCAGCTGCTCCTGGATGTGCTGAAGACAAAACATAAGCTCAGAGGAGACTGATTTTGCTGTGGCATCTTCTAAAGTTTAGACTCTAAACTATGGAACGACCTTCCCTTGAACATCAGACAGGCCTCTTCCCTATCAGTATTTAAATCCCTTTTTAAAACCCTTCTTTTCTCCCTGGCTTTTGACACTATTTGTGATGATGACTAAATATTTTAATCATTATTTATTGTCTGATTGATTTATTATGTGTACAGCACTTGCTCCTGTGGGTGTTTAAAGTTCAATATAAAGCTTGTATGGTGTGGTAATCAGAGAGAAAAGCAATTAAAAGTTTATGGTTAAAAGCATCCATGCACATCAAACATGCTAAAAGAAGTTCTTTGGCAATATTTTTTGAACTTTTGAGTGTTTTGTTTAATTCACTTACATTTCTTAGACAATAATTATATATGTTTTGAGCCATAGATCAACTTGAACACTTGAGTTATTAAATTAAGGTATCATCAGAGTGTTTCTGAAATGACCAACCGGGTTCCCTTTGCTGTTGTGGTTGCGTGAGTACGGATAGAAAGCTCCAAGCTGCATCCAGCGAAGACACATCTCATATTCTGCTTTGTCAAAAAAACCACATATGTCCGCCCCAGTCTGAAACAATGTGACAAACAATGCATTAGGAATCTAAAAATTGTTAAGTCTGGTCCTCTGGACATTAAAAAAAAAAAAAAATTGATGGAATGCATTAAGAAGCAGGTGGAACTACTTTGTACTAAAACCACCTTTAGATCGCAGGGACATTTGCTGCAACCATTCTCTTTGTGTGTTTTGCTTTTTAGAGCTTATGCAGCAGACATACTGCTACAATGGTGGCAATTGTTGTCCGTACAAATCTCAGAAAGTGTCAAATTGTGATTTTGCTGGAAACCTGAAGAAAATAATCAACAGAATGATTCTTTATAAGAGATGCAGGTGACAGAAATTAACACAAATGGGCAAACAAAGCAGATTTCTGCTAATATTATTTAATCAACTATAGAGGTGATGGTAGAAAACACAAAGGCAATCAAATGGGACTGGGCTTGTTTTGACGTGCTTTAAATATTATTTTACGATTTTCATTGATCAGAGGATCAAGCAAACAAAATATTCACTTAAACCATTTAGAGTGGACACTGTGTCCTCAATAAGATTATGTTAAAACCCCATATCAGATGTTGATTCTTACATAAGAGATGCCAAACAGACTGAACTCCATCATGCCTGCAGGACAAAGAACAATGGTAAGTTCTGGGCTCATTCTGGTGGAGACATGATTTTGTCATTTCATGAGTTGTGTTTCTCTACAGATACCTATAATGGATTTAGACAGCTGGTCCCAGCGGGCAAAATTGTCTCCCAGCCAGTGTCCGGCCCATTTCCCACTGGAGGGGTAAGTTGACCTGGTTACCACTATTCCTCGCTTCCCTGTCACACTCAGCAGGGCACTGCACAGAGAAGAAACAGAGACGTTCTCTTGCACTTTGCACAATGTACTTTTATAAAGTTCATCTTGATCATAAAAATATAATAAGACCAGATTTCTGTGTAGATCATATGTGTCAAACTCAAGGCCAAATGTGGCCCTCGTTGACATCTTATTTGACCTCCAAGATGTTATTTTAAATGTAAAATACTTTGATTACTTGAATTTTTTTCAGTAATCTTTGATTATGATGTCAAAAGTGCAACAGAGTACATCAAATGAAACCAATCAAACTCTTGTTGAAGAACATGCAACCAAGAAAATATGTTGGGTATCGAACTTGAGTTAATGTAGATTCTGAAACAGGCCCTTAGTTTGAAAAAGGGTTTAATTTTGGCCCCCTTTTGTAATTGTGTTTGACACCCCTGGTGTAGATCTATATATGTTTTGTCTTTAATTTTATATTTGTTTTTGAACTGTTCTTCCACTAAAGCTTTCTACTTTTTATTTTTTACTTTAAATTATTTTCTCTTGTAGTCATTCATTGGAACGCCTCAGTTCACCCAGATGACACAGTCTGTTTTCTGTTTAATAACTCTTGAAAATGTCTTGTCACACAATTATATCTTGACATGTCAAACATTATCTGCCTTTGAAACTGAATAAATCAATTCAGATTGCACAGGCACCAATGGTCTTAAAAAGATGAAAGGGTATTTACTCGTAGGTAGGTTTGGTGTGGGACCATCCATAGAGGTTGTGGACATCGTAGTGCCTGACCTTCTTTCCATTGTTAAGTATGTGTTCACTGTTCATGCAAAGGGTCTTGTGGTTTAAGCCGAGTTGTTTGGACTCTAGGGCTTTAAGATTGACAAATACACACAGACAACCACAGAGTATTTTAAGGATCTTTTTCATCCATTTTAACTAAAGACAATAACAAGTTTGCAAGTATCTTACGTGGCATATATGGTGGATTATCTAGAAGAGGATCACCAAGGCACTTCCCTCCAACTGTGCCATGAACAAAACTGGCGGGTTCGTTCATGTCCTTTGTAGGGAGATGGGGTGAGAGTAGTAAAAAGGTGACAGAAAATTCAGGAAGAGTAGGTGGATACTTGAAACGCGGCCTCATGATGTTGGCGTAGATTGTCAGAAATAATAAAAGTTTTCTTCTTCAGTAAACTCACAATCCAAAGGCCATCAAACTTCATCATATTCTCAAAGAAATCATTGATTTCTTGATGCCACCAAGCTGCGGTCTGAGTGCGGAAGAAGTCTGGAAATGCCGTGTACGCCCTGTAGAGCTGGGACAGTCCAAAAATATCAGAAAGTGAAATGTTGACAGCTGAAATATTACATGCTTTGATACACACTATTTAGCCATATCATTACAACCACCTGCCTATTATTGAATAGGTCTTCCTCTAACTTACTGGTGCATGAACAAACATCTGGTTTTTAATTCTGAGACATTAACAATAAATCCATTCACCCCAGTGATTGCTAGAATGTAGGTTTTCCTAGCAGAATATTACTTTTTAATAAAATAATGATTGTTACTAGTTTTACCTGAGTCTGAATGATGTGGCATACTGTTGTATGCCTACTGGGTTTTGTAATGTTTATATTTTCTAATATGCTGCATACTGTGGAAAGTAAAATGTATAAAGCATACCTCTACTTGTGTATCCCAGTCAAGATTGTCATCGACTGTGACATTAGGGAAATCTGGCCAGACCTTGAGGGAAAAAAGTTGTGAATCGTATCCGTGTAAAAGTCATGCCTTTACAACTTTAAATCAGTGTTTTATTGATAAAGAGATCAGTTCCTTCCTACCTTTCCCCAAACTATTTCATCGCTGATGTCTTTGGGCCATTTGATGAATACATCAGCGGCTTGCCCTCTTTTAAAAGCAGGATAATCTGTCTCATTTCCTGAAATGGCTGGATCCTTGAAACAAATCAATATGTATGAGCACACTGGATCTACACTTCTATGTTAGTCATAAATAATTAAATTATTTTTCATGAATATGTTACAGATGGAAGCCTTGTAAGAACAAACTGTTTGCATTTCAGCAATACATACAGTTAAAATAATTGAATGCATTGATGTCAGAGTTGATATTTATTAGTCTTTACTTGGCGCTGTACTGGTGCAACAACAGATGAGAAAGGAGAGTGGTTCTAATATTTTAAGGTTTATGTCAATACTTCTGATCATTTTTATTACCAGTAGTTAGATTTTATAAATATTACTCAAATGTAAATGTTGACCAAATAATTGCAAAAAAAAAAAAAAAAAAAAGAGGTTTAAAGTGTATAAACGCGTGTCCTTCTCTGACTGACTAATCTTGCTTACAGTGAACTTATAGGAGTTGTTACTTGTTTGCATCAGGAAGGCATTACCAGAATGAAGATGAACCTCATTCCTTCTTCTCTCATCGAGTCAACCAGGGCAGGGAGTCCTTTAAAATCCGAGTCCAGCACAAAGTCCAGCTGACGCTCCATGTAGTCGATGTCTGCGTACTGAACATCCTGCAGCACATGTTCATATCAGTTCCTGCTAACTTGCCTCAATGGTTTTCTGCACACTGAGGTAACATGTCACATGATGGTTTCTTCACTTACATGGTGAGCTGCACTTTCACAATACTAGAGGATGTCATGTCCTTGTTTTTGCTTTTGGCTCCCATTTTTTTCCCCGTTGAGAAAAACAGATTTTCCGCTAAGCTCACCTGTTGAGTTTGAAATGCTTGGATTGTCTTTAATCTAGAAAACTAAATAAAATATGTATCTTTAAAATAAAAAAAAAGGTATTTTGAGTTATAAGAGTGCAGGATTAGCTTTGGCGATTGTTAACTTTCAGAAGATTAAGGTTTTTAAAGGCATTTTCTTGGGATAATGTATCAACATAATAACTTTTGAATATCTTTATATTTTCATTCTGTTCACAACAATGTAGTATGGAGGGTGGAATGTGACAAAATTAAATAAATAAATACATAATTAAATGTATCATGGCATTTCTTTATTTAGTGCTATTATTTACTAAAAGTGCATTTATTTATTTCATGGGACATTTAATTAATTAATTGTGTATTAATAATTTAATTGTATATTTAATGAGTTTGGAGCTTAAATGCAGTTTATAATGGTTAACAAATTTAACTGTATAGTTTTGAATTCATAGGTGGTACACTGAGATTCACTTAAAATGATAAAGATATAGGTGTGATATTTAGTTTATTATTTTAAAGATAACGTGATTAACATGCAAGACTGATTAGATATTTAGAGTTATGATAATGTCCATAATTAGGTGTTTTGATGATTACCTGTATTGGGGTGGGTGTGGTTTATTGGCAGCCAATTAGTCAGGCTGTCAGCAGTCAGGTGGAGCAGAGAGGAGCCACACAGTTTTCTTTAACCTCTCCCTTTATGTCTCTCTATCCTTTTCTTTAGTTTTGTACAAGTTTTGATTTTTGCAACAGAAGTAAAGTGTTCGACTTCACTAAGGATTCTGTGGAAATTTTGTGCATGGTGTTAAGGCTGAGGAGACACCTCAGAGGTACAGGCTTCAATCAATGGATACCTACAGATTAATCAAATAATTAAATGATACATTTACTTACTATGTATGTACTTAATTTTATTCCACTCTGTAGAGGATGGAGTTCAGTATGTTTCTCCAGTGGTTGTTCACTGGGCATGAATTTTAACATAGTACATTCAACATTAATACAGTGGTGTAAAACATTAATGGATGTTTGCAGGGAAAAATCAGTAATAGTGTATTTGTGATTTTGACTATTATTTAATTTAATTTTATGCATTACTGATTGAGATAATACAGAAAAAAATCTTCTGCCACAGATTTGCAAACATTTATCTTGTATGGAGCCATTTTATGTCCGTCATTGAAAAACGTGCTTACAACTCACATAGGGTATTCCTGCTGCCCTCATGTCTTGGTACAGACTCTCTATTTCAGAGTCATTGGCGTATCCATAGCGACACAGTTGAAACCCAAGGGACCAATAGGCAGGTAGGACAGGTCGTCCAATCAGCTGTTAAAATAAAAATAGAGAAAAAAGTTTACCGTAAATGCTTCAGCTCAAAAATAGCTGCCCTGCACAAAAATGGGACGCAGTTCATTACATTTCTTTGTTTAGAGCAGCTTAGTGGATAGTGCAGTCATCCATCAAGAGCGTTGGAGGTTTGATTCCACCAGTATAGTCACATGTCGATGTGTCCCTGGGCAAAACACTGAACTCATTGTTTCTGATGTGTGCCCCATCAGTGTGTGAATTTAATCTAACAAAGACGCTGGTTAGCCTCTGACTGATTTACTCAGATTAATTTTGTACATATGAATGCTGTATGTGTGTGTGGATGAGTAATGAGTACACAGATTGTGTTGTAAAGCATTTTGAATGGCCTGACTGGCTAGAAATATGCTTTGTAAATAAACTCCATTTACCATTTACTGTAAGCATGCATCAAATAAAAAAAAAAAAGTTTAATAAAAACGTGTAAGCATGCATGTGGCGTGCTCTCAGAGCTGCTCTAAGGCCAAACCCAAAACGCACGTGTGCACAAAATCACACGTGACATGAACCAGAGGTCTGACAAAACCTACAGCGGTGTACTCTTCCACGACCAGCTCAGGCGTAGGTCCCAGGACCATGTAGAAATCCAGGATGCCTCCAGTAGTGCGGTAGGTTAAAGATGGAGTCGGCTGGAAAGTCACATCTGAACACAAAGCAAAGAGATACGAAGGTTTCCAACAATGTTTTGTAGGTCGTCGTCGCCGTCGCAGTATATGGGATTCATGTACTAGAGGGGTAATAGCCCTAACCCTACACTTTAACATGTTAAATACTGATGTGAGATGTCTGCAATTACTATTTTAGGACTGTCAAGAAGCATTTTCACTGCAGTGAAAATGTTGCATTAAACAACAATACAGTGATATTCTGATATATATTGTAAGTCATGATACCTGTATATTGCAGTGTTTCTCAGGCCATAATTCCCTGCATTTAATGAAATTCCAGAAGTCGCACCACAGCTTTTGTGGTTCAGATTAAACTCAACAAGATTTAATGTTTAAGAGCTCTTTTATTTCCAAATTCTTTGGTTTTAAGGTTGGACTAAAATTAATTAGTGTCAGAATTAGGCATTCATTTGTGTTGGTTAGAGGTTAAAATATTTGCTACATATTACAGTAATGGGTAGTTGCCAAACATACTTTAAAAAACATGTACTTGTATCAATCTATTGAATAATATTTTATCTATTTAAAAATGATTCAGAAGATGAGAGACATAAGCAGAGAATAACAAATTAATATTGTTTTCTATGTAAGCAAAGTGTATGAAAACCAACACAATAATATACTGTATAATAGGCATTGATCATCAGTTTGTGATATGTGAGGTGCATTTGTAAGTCTATAAACCCACAGTGTGTACATGCACAAACATCAATGTGTGGTGGTAACTGCAGGATTTTCTCACCCATAGCGTTACTGTTCAGCAGCAGCACCCCATGAGCGTCAGCTGTGTTCTCAAGGCCCATATAGAAGGGATGAACTCCATAACAATTCATCTTGTACTGAAGCAGAAAGACAGAAAGAGCATTAAATGTGTAAAATTGTAGAATTTATAGGTGATGACCTGTGTGATCAGAATAGCTATGGCTGGGTTGTTCACTACTTTAACTCATGGCTACATAAGTTTCTCATTAGTATGACTAAAACTAAAATGGAAAAAATGAAGCATCATCCTGGTTTTAGATTCAAACAATTATGGATTTGGTTGAAATAGAGCTGATGGAAAAGTGATGAGATGAAATCTGCCACATTTGAATCTCTCTGTCCTACAATGAGCAACTGCTTGAACGTCTGCTGCACAAGCCCTAAAACCTCAGCTCACTGGTTCTATTTATAAGCGCCATCATAGGAAAACAATTAGGAAACCCAAATCACAGTGAATGCTGAAGTGAAATACTTCCTCAAATTCCATATTTTCTGAACTTCTCTTTAAAATGTAAATCACTTAAATAAAATGTGCAAATATAATAATGTACAATACTGTGATTTACTGGGTTTGAAAACATTCTTAAAAGTAGATAATGTTCTGCAAACTTTGCACCAAAAGTGCCGCAATAGATAATGGATGCTACCTAGAATTTGAGAGTTTAAGAAAAATATATACATTTCTTAAATTAAATGAAAACAAGGGGCCAAGAGGTTTTAGGGGCAAGGCAGCCCACTCAAGACCCAAAGGTCCCAGGCTTGATCCCGGGTCATTGCACACCTCATGGTGTCTCTGAGCAGGACACACTGCCCCCAGGAGCCCCCAACAGCTGCCCACCGCCCCACCTGGTGGTGGATGGGTTAAATGCAGCGAGCCATTTTTGCCATTGTAGAGTATGGAAACACAATGATGATACCCTGATGCATGCTCAATAATCCAGGTAGAAAAATCTAAAAAAGCTAAGTTTTTGAATGTCCAGAGGACCAGACTTAGCTTTTTTAGACAATGATGATAATACATACACATTATTATTATTTAAACAAAATGCTGACAAGTGAAAATGACAAACGTGACTGAGAAACACTAGGAACATGGGAACAAAGATCACACTAAGACAAAAAAAGAACACAAAAACCTTGATAATGAACACAAAATGATTCAAATTACCAGTGAAAGCACATATCTCAACAAAAAGTAAAAACAGAAATACTAATTAAATATTTTCGAAGGATTTATTCATTAATTCATCTTTTTTGGAACAAACATGCATGAAGAAGCAGCGTTGTGATTCACGTTGATACTCACACCAGGAGGCTGGTCCTTGGAGAACATACCCCAGGTGTGATAGTTCAGATCGTGTTTATAGGTGGGATGCTCCGTTTCGCCAAAGCCGTAGATGAACTCAGATGACAGCCGGGTCGACACTTGGATGAACATGTCTGAAAAGGTAAAACCTGGCACGGCAGAGTCCCAGCTAACAAAAAAGAAACAGAGAATAATTCAACACTCCTGACTGGTTTGTCAGGATTCAGGACAAACAACAAGCTCAGCACTTCTGACCCACTTGTTTCATAAGAAACACTCACATCTTGGTTCCTGTGCTCTTCCTGATGACCTGGATGCCAAATGGCTTGGTGCTGACAGAGACCTTGTAAGCCCTTTTGTTCTCATCTGTCTCAGGAGCACCAGGGACAGAGAGGGGCACTGGTACCTCGAAACGTTCAGAAGTTGGATCCCAGATCTGGACATGAAGAGAGTGTTAGTGTGTCCAGCATGAAGGAGGGATGCTTTGGAATAAAGAAAACTGCCAGAGAATGAGCATGGAAACATGTGAATGGATGTAACAACAAAAACCCACCTTGAACTGGAGCATGTGACTGGTATGATACAGAACCTCAACACGGAGGTTGTTAACGTCTGGAGAGTCTGGACGACCGCTAGTTCTGTATTTCATGTTTCGAGTGATATCAGCGGTGATGCTAGAATTATTTTCTTTGATCGTTGTAACAGTGTAGCCATAGCCGCTTGGATAAAAGCACCAGGGGACACGGTCAATGCTGCTAAGCTACATGTGGATAAAAATGGGAAAAAAAAATCAGGTGGCCAGAGGACGGAAGATGGTTTGTAAATATGATCATCAGACTGAGCCATTCCTCACCTTCCAGATGCAGCCGCGGGCTTTGCATTTGGCTTCATCTGCATTCTCTTCTGGATGGCAGTCAAAGCGTTGATAATCTTCAGCCATTGTGTCCCACTGAACCTCGTAGGTCTGCCCGAGCATCAAGGACAGGCCATGCAGGAAAAGCACCTGTTCAAAGAATGCAAACAACTCAAAGTCTGCAGAAGTACCATAGCATGCACGTAGCCACAAACATCTGGAACTGAGCACATCACAGGTTTTGTGAACTTAGAGGCAGTTTTACAAATGAGTCAATGTGAGTCCGTGTTTAATCTGGTCACTAGAGTTAGTCTGATCCATTGCCAGCTTGCCAGAGCGAGACTGATCGTCTTACAAGGTAAAGAGTTGCTGATGTTACCGTAGTGTACCTGGGATTAGCTGGAAATTGTGAGAAGAGCTGTCATTCCTGGTTGAACTGATTCATGTCACAACAACTCCCCCTCTTCCTTACTTCGTTCTTACTCTATCTTGCCAGTAACCTTAAGTTAAAGTGCCTATAAGTTAATTAAGATCCATAACTTTATCTGTTGTCCCTTAAATGCTCGTCAGCTCGCTAAGTTGCGGACGCGTAATTTCCATCTGTCATGTTTGATTTATAGGAAGTTGATCAGAACTAATCAAGTACATGTTATGATGTTAATTTAATGATCTGTTAAATAAATGACCTCATTTCCTTGATGGGTCAAATATAATTAACGTCTCATGTCACT
>JARVLU010000952.1:19107888-19121777 GCA_031762415.1 Simpsonichthys santanae | reverse complement strand
CTGTATCCAGCATTCACTGTGCGAGGGGCAAGGGACACCCTAGACAGGTTGCAAGTCCATCACAGGGCCACACAGAGACAAACGAGACAAACCGGACAAGCTACCATTTACTCTCTCACTCACAACATGGGACAAATTGGAGTTACCAATCAGCCTAACATGCATGTTTTTAGTCTGTGGGAGGAAACTGGAGTACACAGAGAAACCCCACTCATGCACAGAGAGATCATGCAGAGTTTTTGACGTGGACTGTTCTGCAACAAGTTTGTTCAGCACTTTGTGTTTTTTGTACACAGCTTTTGAAATACTTCAGTTTGGTCAAACAGAGTTTTGTTTTGATTGATTTAATGAGCTAACAGCTGGTCCAGATGTTACTGAGACCATTGGATTACTGCCACCCTAAAAATCAGCAATCTCGAAAATGTTACTGTGATTCGTGCAAACTTTGTTTTTAAAAGTGCCAGAATGTAAAGTCACAGCCATAGTTTTGATACCTTAACATGTGAATTGGTGTTTGCAATCATCTCAAAAGGTTTGTGAAATTTGTTACTCTAACTGGTTGGCCATAAATAAATAAAAATTAAAAAACGGAAGAAGACTAACACAAAAAGAGAAGTTAACTTGTGTGGTTTTGGTTTCTCTGAAGACAAAATTCAAATCAGCAGCTTGTTTTGAGCTGCATATCAACACTGAGGAAGTTGTCAGTTCATGTTACAGCTTGTATTTTTATTTTAAAAAAATCATTGTGACAAAAATATTCAGATTCATAAATAAAACATCACATGTGGAAAAAGTTAAAAGAGCTCATAATGAGACTTGAAGCAGCAGCAGCGAGCCCAAACTCAACGTCCATGTCTGTTTTTGTTCAGCGTCTGATGATCAGAAGAAGCTGATAAAAACTTTGACAGCACTCACATTTATTCTAAACTAAGATGTGAGAACTTGTTTGACGTCATCTGACTAAGAAAAAGCAGTTTGTGTGCGTTCTGGAAAGGTAAAACAAGGAAGTAAACCCAACAACAAGAATAGGCTATTGATCGTGGCTTGACAAACAAGGTGACACTATTTGTTGTCACCAGAAGTGGCACCAACACACAAGTTGTGCAGCTTTTAAATGTTATTATTTATGTTGTATTTTCTGCGAAAAAACAGGGTATATTTTGTTTATTTATTTATTTATTTATTTTTTACATATTTTTTTACTGTAATTTAATGTATTTTTTTTTTTTTTTTTTTTTTTTGGGTGGAGGTGTGACCTGTCTCATCCCATAACTATAGATATTTAAAAACCTGAAAATGAATCACCAAACTATTTTAAATTCAATTTAAACATCTAGCACTGCAAGACAAGACAATTAATTTACAAGGATTATTTTGTGGAGGAGTGATTTGCTCTCATGGTCTGTAGATCCTGGATTGCAGCTGTTCTGGCCTCACTCTATTTACAGGACAGATGTAAAGACTTTACTGATGGTCTCAGTTTCTTTATGGGCTGACTGCTGTTTACTGGAAGGATTTTTGACACCTTACTCCAGCAGGAGCACTCAGGTCCAGTAATCAGGTGCTCTCACACGCTCTACAAACCAAACAGCAAAGCAGAGGCCTCTTTGCAGTGGCTGGTCCCGCTCTGTAGAACAATTTACCAGGTCAAACCACATCTGATCAGAACTTGGACATTTAAAGAGGCTAATCATTTTGTCTGGGTTTGTTTTAAATATAAATTCCCTGTTTAGCTCCTCTTATTTATTCCAATTTTATTGACTTTTATTAATTTTATTTACATTTTTATTTAATTTTGCTTTTGTTTCACTGAAACTATGTTTTATTTTGTTAGCTTTACATCACTTTTGTCCAACTTGCGTGGTTCTAAATATTTCATCAGCAAATACAGTGAGACTGAAACTTTCTCAAACCTTGTGTGAAATGTTTATTCAGAACCATCATACTCATCTCTTGCTCTGTCTTCATTCAATTTTGTCCTTCTCTCTAAAAAAAATGTTGCGACTTGATGGCATCACCAAACATTTATTTTAATCCCAGAGTCAGAGGAGACTATATTTCTATTATTTTTGGTAAAGCTTGACAAGGACATCTTTAGACCAGCAGAGGGAGATTTTGGGCCCACTGATGACAAAATGATCAGATTATTAATTATCTGTTCTCCAAAAAGTTTGTTTATTTTTATAAAACTGGGAAATAAAGACTCAAAAAGACATTTGACACATTTTTATAAACTGCAAAGGACATTTCTTACTTTCATAAATGCAATATGAGTGTTTTGTGTTGGCTGGCGGATCATAGCACCTTTGTTGTGACTTCAGTTGTGGGTAAATGTGTGAACATGATCCATGTCAGTATGTGTTTCTGATGTTCTGTCCAGTCTGAGCTGCAACAGAACCATATTAGTTCAGTGGGGACTGATGTCTACAATAACATCTACTCTTGTTAGTTTCTTTATCTCCTGGTGCTTTTATTCCTTCATTTCTAACTTAATCAATCACAAAAGACAACTGACTCTGATTCTTGTGTGTTAATATTTCAGGGAATCCACCACATTAATGATTAAATTACTCGACTGTGTTGAGAAAAAATGTGTCCGAGGACTTGAGCTCAGTCTAACAGGATGCAGTTTGTAGAGACAAAGTATCATTCCATGTTTATCACCAGCGACGTTGTATGTCAAAGTTTTAAGTTACAAGTGTTTACATGATTGCCCGCCTTATATTACCAGAGAAAGGACTGTAGAAGAAGTATATGCCAAAATGGATGACTGATGAACAGATGAGCTCATTAGAAATATGTTATAAAATAGCAGTGAAAATCTAACAATACGGACAACAACTGAGGACATCAGAGACTGTAACCAAAAGAACAGAACAAGAACACAACGCAGCAGAAAACAAACCACTCAAGTATATACTGTAGTTAAATTAAATTAAATTAAATTAAATTAAAAAAAAGTTTAATTAAAACACAATATCAGAAAAATACAATCCAAAATCATGACAGGATGACATTAATTAAAAAATGTAACAACAAGGTCATTTAATAGTTTTCAACTTTTATTTACATCAGTCTTGGTCTGATATACACCTCTTCAGGTCAGATAAAAACAATAAAATGCTTTTTTTTTATTTGTGACATTTACAGTATTTTGTTTTTAAACTGTTGAGTGTGTGCTAGATTGTAAATTTCATCATTATATGAACATTTACACGTCCTTTGTTACAGCAGACATATTATGGGGCCGAGATGGTGTAGAGGCAGGGCAGTCGGCTCGGGACCGGAAGGTCCCGGGTTCGAACCCCGGTCACTACATACCTCGTTGTGTCCTTGAGCAAGACACTTAACCCCGAGTTGCTCCCGGTAGGACTGGCTGGCGCCTTGCATGGCAGCCGCTACCGGTGTATGAATGTGTGTGTGTGAATGAGTGGATGGCTGGTACTGTGAAGCGCTTTGGGAACCCTCATAAGGGGCTAGAAAGCACTATATAAGTAAGCTCCATTTACCATTTACCATACCATACTACTTTATTTATAGAGCACTTAAAACATCAACAAGGCCAACCACAGTGCTGTACAGCAAAAACATACAAGCAAAGGACAAAGGATAAAATACATAGATCCAAATATGTAAGGGTAATAACTAAATGTTTAACATTGTATGATACAGACAAGCTAAAATCAACTCACACATTGTCAATAGCCAGGGAATAAAAGTGAGTTTTCAAAGAAGACTTGAAACCAGGGAGAGAGGGAACCTGCCTGACATGCTGTGGTAAATCCTTCCACAGTCTTGGACCTGCAACAAAAGAAGGCCGTGTCACCTCTGAGCTTAAAACGAGTGCCTGGAACCAATAAAAGTCTGATCTGCTGACCTCAGAGAGCGCAGTGTGTGGGACATATGGCTGCAGCAGATCAGTGAAATAGGAGGGGGGGTCAAACTGTTCAGTGAAGGGAGGCCAGAACTGGTGTGTTGTGCTCTCTTTTGCCAGTACCAGTTAAGAATTGGGCTGCAACATTTTGAACAAGCTGTAAATGTACAATGGAGGTCTGACTGATTCCAAAAAGAAGTGCAATGCAGTAATCAAGCGTGGATGTTAAGAAAGCACAGTATATTAGTTTCAAGATTACTTTGGACATTAAGCTTCAATTTTGACAGTCGCCTAAAATGAAAAAAAAAAAAAAAAAAAAAACAGGATTTAACAATCGTGTTTCCATGGCTGTTCAGTTTCATGGAAGGATCCATTTTCACTCCCAGATTAATAATGATTGTTTGTTTCTATAACAGGGCCAGACAGGAAAGGTTGCTACAGTTTTTCTGTGTTTTTTTTTTTTTTTGTGTTTTATTTATTTATTTATTTATTTATTTATTTATTTATTTATTTATTTATTTATTTATTTATTTTCTCTTTCAGCTGCTCCCTTCTTCAAGGGTCACAACAGCCAACAAAGTCGCATGAAGACTTGGCAATTATTTTTACGCCTGATGTCCTTCCTGTCACAACCACAGACCACCGAGGTACCACAGCCCTCTCTGTGTGGAGCAGAGAGCTGCTATCTAGGGTGCCCGGGGGAGCAGATGGTGGAGGATAAGGGCTTTGCTCAAGGGCCCAGAGTGGGGCAGATGAGGGTAGAGGCAGGTGTGGGTCTTTCACCTTTCCCACCCACATTATTTGATGTTGTCGGTACCAGGAGTTGAACCAACGATCTTCTGATCACAGGTCCACCTTCTCTAACCTCTGCGCCACCACTCCCTAGGTCGCAGTGGTTAACTATTAAAATTAATAAATAAATGTTAAATTAAACCTTCATCCCAAATCACCTTTTGTTAAACAAGATTTAAATATTTATGTGACTTATTTTAGAGAAAGTTCAGGTAGACCCGCCTCCACCATGACAAGTGTCCGTTTGTGCTGAGAAGTTGGTGCAAAATCACTTAAACATGTCTCTTTTAGCACAAATGAGCACAGCTAAGTGATGCTCAAGGTTTTCCTTTGACACATGTTTTACCAATTAAAAAAAAAAAAATTGGATTGCTGATATGAAGGAATCTTTAGCATCTTATATATGTGTCATGTGCTGCCAGTCCAATCTTGTTTTTCTCTGTGAATCCTCCATTTATCTTCACAATTTCTTTCACTCATAATTTAAACCAAGACTGCTCAATTACAGGTGATTTTATACGAGCAGAAGAAAACGTTTTTCCAACTATGACAGCTGGATAACGACTAGCTTTCATGGGTTTAGCAGACTTCTCTCCAAATTACTTTTCTGTTGACTCCAATTCATCAAAATTATATTTTTGCAGTGGATTTGAAAGTTGTGCCTTACTCAAATTCTTAATCATTAAAATTACTTATAAAACAAGAAATGAAATGCCTGCACACTTGAATGTATCAGATGGTTATATGTTTTTTGAAGTGTACATCATAGTGCAGTGTCATGCGGTGGGGCTCTTGCAGAAAAAAACAAACATGTCAAGATGTTCCATCACTCATATATTTCTATTTTTATTGGCAGAAAAATATAAACAAAGTCATTTTGATAGCCCAACAATTCAAGGGGACCCTCACACATGCAAATAGATTTCTTCTTAGTGAGTTTTTTTTTTTTTTTTTTTTTTTTCTTGCATGGAACAGTGGCTGAAAGTAGCCACAGGAACGACAGATGTTTATCTGTGAGTTTGTGTTCACACGACTCGTTTAACAGAATGTGTTAACTCTGTTCAAGAGAAAGTCAGTGTGCAAAACCATGTTAGCTGTAGGTTTAGCAGTTAACTCGTAGCTTTAAAAGTACCGCTTATTTTTAATAAATTTAGCTGATTTTTGATATTTCATCAGTCAGATATAATGAATAATGAAGCTGGAGACATTTTGAGATGCAGCAGCTTTATTTTCTTTGCAAGTCTTCTTTAGTTCTTCATTTCCAACTGTGTCTGCAAACATCCAAACGTCTATTTGTGAGTCCACAGCACAATAAAAACCATGAAGTTCACGTGGATTTATAGAATCACTGCATTTTTATTAACAATTCAAACAGACTAAAAGGGACTGTAATGCTCTTTTCTTCATTGACCAACCATATTAAATGTGTTGTGTTTGGTGTTTTGGGTCAGGAAGTCAAAGTTCAGATTTTTACGTCATGGAAATGTTTGTGCTTTCTGTGAACTATAAGACTCAAGATGTGTCAGTGACTGAGTCAAGAACCACAAGAGAGCAAATGCTGAAACAACCTGTAACATCAAATCAGCTTGTTTTTAATATCCAGATCGATGAGTTTACTGAAACTCCAAACAATATATCCCAGTATGCTGAATAACATTTATCACCGTTAAATGCAAACGTATACCGTACATAAATTGTATTTCTTACATTTCATGGTGTGTTGTGGTTTGTGTTTTAATTACCTGTAAGTGCAGTTTTTGAGCTGCTGCAGCCAGGCCTCTCTTGCTTAAGAAATATTACAACAGTTTTAAGTGCTTTTATTTTCCTTGTTGGATACAAGTCTAATTGGTTTAGAAGAAGCAACAAAAAATAAAGCCATTTTTGTAATGCGCACATATTTATTCATGTTTAACAGTAAATCACCCACTCATCCAGCACATACTCTTTTTGCTCTTGCTCCCCTCGTGCAGGAGTTTGAGGAGCATTAAGTGCAGAACTGAGGAACAGTTTGTACCCTGAAGCTGTTAGACTCATGAATCCCTAATCAGGATTATCACTGGGGGGGTGGGGGGGGTGGAATCTCTGTAATGTATAGAAAATAGTTGACAAATCTGTCAGATAACACATTACATATTAAACAACAGTGGGAACTGGAGATGAATCTAATATTAACAGACGAAACTTGGGAAAATGTATGTTTTCAATGCCATCAAGGGATTGGGAGCCAGATCTGGAAAGAGTTTGACTAAAAAATGAAAACTAGATTTTTTTTTAAACTCCTTTAAAAACTTTCATTTTCAAGAGTACAACTACAGATAAATGCTGGAGGAATTGTGATATGGTTGGTGACCACACACAATCGACATGGCACACGACAGTCCTGTAGTACCTTTAAGTTGTTTTTGTCTCTCGTGCCTAGGAGGAGTCGACGAGGGACAGGACGGCCCCCAGAAACCATCTTGGCTCCAGCAAACTGGTTGGTCCACTTAAGGCGTTTACTGCTTGTTGTGGAAACAGTTTGCTGGACTGACAATGCCCTCCGGATTATATAAAAAAAAAAAAAGAAACGGTCCAGATGACCCGAATGAGAATTATTGGATTTGTTACCTGGATTATTGAGCATGAACTGTTTTTACACACACACACATACATACACATATATATTTATAAATACTGTACATAAATCTGCTTTAAAATTAAAGAAAACTTTATTGACATGTGCACATATGAAAAAAAACATTACATTTCCAATAATGAACGTGTTTTCAAGATTAAAAAATATCAATAACCCACAAAAAAGGACCACTTTAACATCATCCCAAAGCACAGCTCATACAATCTGGATACCAAGTCTGAAGATGTGCTGAGTAGAACAGTAAGTGAGTCCTGATGATCACATTAGAGCAAGTGCAAGCTCCTTTGGCGTCTTTCCTTTATCTCCTCCATACATCTGACACCAGATGTGTAGTATTATTATTATTATTTTTTTTTTTTTTGTAAAAGTAGTCTTACTGAACTGTCCACATCACCTGACTTTACAGATTTTTGCATACAGATCCTCCACCGCTGCTTCGGACTGACATGGTGGCTTTGAAATCTTGACCTGCTTGTATTCCACCTCTACGTCCGACTCCTCCTCCTTCACACTTTGCTCCTCTTGTCTGTTTTGCTGCTGCACGATCCCGATGTCAGCGTAGGTCGGCTCCTGGTCATGTTCTTGCTCTACTGTATAGGACAGTAAGAGCGACACAAATAAGGACTACTGACTGTAAGGTGTTTTAAATTTTAGAAACAAAGATGCTGTAAAGGCAATGAATCAAGAAAAACATTTTACCTCTATATATTGTCTTCCTCCTGTTGCATGTGATTACAATGAAGATGATGAAGAACAAGATGAGTGCTGATAGAAAAGCTGCCATTATTGACCACTGCTCTGTTTCACAGTAAATATAGAAAAAAGATGGCTATTTAACTCAGTTCGTGAAGTCTCACAAAAAAAGGAAAAGAGCACTTTATTGAATTTACTGCATAAAATAAGGTTCAGTTAAGGAATAGTTCCGTGTTGTCTAAGTTCTTACCCATAGTAGAGACAGTTGTTGGTTCAACACACAGGGTGTTATTTTCTTTAAACACCCACTTCAGTATCTGTGTCCCATTGGAAGTGCAGTTAATAAAAAGGAAGCCTATAAAGAAATTAGCTGTCATAACCATCAACCTCAAAAATATATAAGTTGTTTCATCATGTTCTCACTCACCACAGGTAGATATAAGAGTTTCTTTGGACAAGTTACTGATGTGATTCCTGACGGAGCAGATCAGACGTCCTGAGACGTTTTGTCTCAGGACGATAACGTTGGTCTCATTCCTCTCAGAGAGGAGCTCAGAGTCGGTCAGTGTGTGTCCATCCAGAGTCCAGCTGTACTGAGGACTGTCCCCTTTCTTTGAGGAGCAGGACACCTTCACCTGTCCCTGAGACAAACACTCAGAGACCAGCTGGACAGAAGACACAGGAGCTGAGAGAAACAAGTACCAATGAGAAAAGTCATGCTGGATTATTTTTTTTTTTTAGGAAAAGTAACGATATGACAGTTGTGGCACATGTAATGGACATTCATTCATCTGTCACTCTTCTGCAGATTTTCTCAAACAAACAGATGAACCCAGAACTTCATACTTGGCCCCAACCATTAGCTTTACTGATGGAAAAGGGGTGGTTGTTGGACTATGAGATGGCCCCAGGCCACTTGTGAGATATATTCAATTCATGGATATGCCCCATAACTTTCTGCCAGTGGGACATGTCCATAACGCCTCACTTGGAAGACATCCAGAAGGTGCACCCAGCAGATGTCCACCTGGTCCAACTCACCATTATGTGGTGATTAGTGTCCAATATACAGTACATGGTTACAGATTTGATGATATAATTACAAAACTGATCATCAACCTGTAACCCAGAGCGTCCTGATGCCACATGTGCCTTTAAACACCCTTTTCACTTGAATTTCAAAAAACATAATTTTGGTTCAGGTCAGGCAGGCTGGTCCTCTGTCACTGTTCCCAGATAATAGTCGTACACTCCACAAGTTCCCCATTAAAGGTAATGGTAAATGGACTGTGCTAATATTGTGTCTTTCTATCTTATCAAGACATCCAAAGCGCTTAACACTACAATCTGTGCGCTCATTTACCCATTCATACATCACTCTACTAGATCTATACAAATACTAATCGAACAAATCAATTCTAAAGATACTAATCAGAGCTTTATCACATTCATACACCAATGGGACACACACTGTAGGCAATGACGGGTTTAGTGCCTTGCCCAGGGACACTGGCATGTGACTGCTGGTGGATTTAGACCCCCAAACTCTTGCATTGGAGGACGACTTTAACCACTCAGTCACAGCTGCCATTAAGGCAGTAACCAGATGGAGCAGCTTCCAGCATTTCATCAAAAGGCCAGAAAACCTAAAAAGGTTGGGTACGCTGAACTGGTGCAGGCACATATGCACAAACATCAGTCCAAACACTTTTCCCTCCCTGAAAGCACCAGAAAGCCAAACTTTCATCAACAGGAAAAACTAATGTTTGGTCAACAAGATGAAGTGCTATGAGTAGATCCACCTCTTGCTGTCTCTCACACTGAACAACTCCAGAGTGGAGCCTGTTTTCAGAACGCTGATGTTAGAAACCATGCTGTGAGTTGAGGTGAGTTTTTGTGCATCCAGTCGGTATCCCTCAACTTCCAGATGAACTCAGGCTGTTTCTTCACCAATTACATGATGCCCTGAATCCATTTTCACCAAACTGGGACTAGACCACCATGACCTCAATCCTTAACTGTCACCCAGTCTTCAATGCAGCCTTAAAATGACTCATGTAGGGTCCACAGGAGAGTTGTACTTCCATCCATACATCCATACATCCATTATACACTTCTTTCTTTTTGGGTCCAGTGAAACTTGTTTAGACCATGTGTGGACAAACACCATGGACCTTCAGCCATGTCACCATTGACACTGGTCAACAAGCTTCTCCTCATAATTGGGTTCTGGGTGAGGCCCAAATATCTCTTGGTCTTTTGTCATTATGAGGGTTATTAATCATGGTTTGTTTGGCCCCTCAACCAGAACCTGTTTATCATCAGAGATGCTACGAGAGACAGAAAAGCTTTGATGGTCCTGGGTCCACTTGGCCTCTCTCCCACCACAATAATGTAACAATTCAAAGATTAGATGATACATTTGAACTATTTTGTGGATCAGCCAGATGTTATTTTTAAATCTATAAGATTTAATTCAAAACAGAAAAAGTTATTTACTTTGAACAAACAAGTGTAGAGTCCTCTTTCCACTTAGCTTTCCGTTTGAATCAAAGGTCTCAAGTTTGTATCCACCACTGTCATTCCTGATCAGGTTAGTAATCCTTGTTGAGCCACTGGTGTGGGCAAAAAGAGATCTGTTCCCCATGGTGTTAGAAACAATCTTCTTGTTTTTCCATAATAATAGTACTGTGTTGTTCTTTTGCCAACTAAATCTGGGTATTTTTGTGTTGTTGTCTACCAGCTGGATGACCAAAGCTTCTCCCAAGGCTCCATAACACTGAGATCCATCCTGTCTGCCATCGCAGTATAATTCCACACCTGCAATAATAATTATTATTATTAACTGCAAATGGGATATCATGCAAAAATAAGACAACAGTTTTGAGTGTAGAAAAATTATGCATCTCTACAATTTTCTTTAAAGGCTTGTTCTATAACTGGACTGGTTGGAAAATTGTGCAATATGTGTGTGGGTGCACACATACTGTTTTCATTTCCTCTACATGATATGACTGCTTAGAAGCAAGCAGTGTGTGGGTATATACCTGTGCATTATGGCCATGTTTGTGTTGTTACATGGAAATTGCAGAGCGTACATTTTTATTTTAGGTTTTTCCTGTTTGTCTACACAGGAACAGCACAGTGCATATTTCATTGTACAGTACTTATTGCCAGGACAGTAAAATTGTCCGTGTGTACAGAGGCTATTAAACAAATAACGTTTTAAAGCTGCAGCAGTAAAACTGCAAATGTAAAAAAAAAAAAAAAAAAAAAAAAAATTAAACAATGAAAGAAAATTAAAGATTACGCTGCTGGTAAAACTTTAAGATTTTACTGTCTTGTTACACAGTCACAAAATGGAGAACAATGAAACTTTCAACATCACTGTCTTTAGTTCATTTAAAACATCAGTGCAGTGAATAAATCCCTTTTAGAAAACCATTAAATAATGTTAATTTGGTAAAAATACTTTTTATGGAACTTAATATATTGTTTTAAAAAAATCCCCTAAGTGTAACGTTATGCAGATGACTGAATATTTTCCTTTTAAGTCACTCTTTAGCATACGTACTGTAAATCATAAAGCAAATTTTAAACTGTCCTATTAAAATAGAAAAATCAGTGCAATAAAGTTGTTTTTACTTTTGACTTGTTATTCTTATATTATTTTGTTTATGTGTAATTTGTTGTAATAATCATGTCTGACATGCTTATTTAAAAGCTGAATTCATTCAAACATTTAGATGAATGTTGCTACTATAAACTGTGATATTACTACGTAATTACAAAAATCTACTTTTATTTACATTTTATCCACACAATTCAGTTATTGTAAAGACATTTTACATTAAATTTGATCAAATATATCAACATGATTAGTAAAATGAACCCACAGAACATTAGTTTTCAAGAGATCTGGATATATATATATATATATATATATATTTTTTTTTTACAAATAGTGTCTAAGTTTATTTATGACGTATACTTGACTACTTCCCTATATAATACAATGTTCATTTACATGTTCAACATTTAGGAAAATGCCAGATGAAAGCTGAAAATCATGAAAACTTTTAAAAATCTCACCGTGAGAGACTCCGATCAACATCAGCAGCAGTCCACCCACAGTTTCCATCTCTGCCCAGCTTGTTGACTCAAACTTTCTCTAATTTCTTCTAATGTCAAACACATTTTATTCAGAACATCCTGAAGTTTGTCCCGGTAGAGATCAGCCTCAGAGGAGAAAAAGTGACAGAGTTGATGAGGCAAAGAACTGCTGTATTCATGTTTCTACACTGAGAAGAAGCCAGGAAGTGGTATAAGTCTTACTTCCTGTTTCAGCTGACAGCCAGATAACCTGGGTAAGTGATGCTCAAAGAAAAAGAAATGGAAACATTTGCAATTGCTCTGAAACATGTTTTGAAATTAAAAGAGAGTGTGTATAATTATACAAATGATTCTTTGAAAACGTACAAACAAAAACAACAGCCAACCTTTTATTAAGAGGAGAGTTCTGCTATGGAGTTAAATTCAAAGCAGTCTGCTCCTGAGATAAATAGTGTTAACTTATTATTTTATATATGAATGTTTCTGTTCAGTGCCCTGAGATGACTTCTGTTGTGACTTGGCGCTATATAAATAAAGTGAATTGAATTTGAATTGAATTTTAGAACTCAAATAAACATTCAACCATTATTTTTATAGGTTAATCCCATTGAGCCTTGGGCACTCATTTACAAGAGAGACCTTGAACATTGTCATGATATTCATGATTTTTGTTTTTATCTGTTTTTCTGTGTTGGTACAAATGAGGAGAATTGTGGAAGAATCGGATTTAACAATCAGCCCTCTGAGATGTCCTTATTATGTTTAGATTTGCACCCAGGAATCCAGATTTACACAAGGAGCTCCAAAATATTTAACAAAACATAATGGCTCAAAACATAAAGGCACAAGCTAAAACAAAGGCTGAAGTGGCAGCAGAAAAACACTTACACAAACTAAGTCACCAAGAGGCACAGCAAGGCAATGAAAGACCGGAAGAAACTGGACTTGGCATGAGTGATGCATAATGCTTCCTTGATTACAGGAGAGACAACTCTGAGTTTATGTGGACCAGGGCTGACAAACAGTTGTGAAAGTGGCCACAGCTGTGACTGGGAAACAAGGAGCAGGAGATGGGTACCGCAGGCTGACTCAAGGGGAAGAAACTTACTGTGGGAAAACACAGAGTAATGAACTGGTGGCAACGGGAACATCCAGAGGAACAGACTGGCTGATGGTTCAGGGAAAACACAGAATAACCCGAAGGAAAACAAAATTAACAATAGACACAAAAGACTGTTAAAAATAACCAAAGAAACTAACAAATTAGGTGCAACGGATTATTGTTTATAGTGATATTTATCTGTTTCTTGTTTACTATAAAAATTGTGTATTTTAGGACAAACTATGTTTTTTTTTTTCTGAAGTCAAAAGTTGTATTTGGAGACATGATCATAAAATTAAATTATAAACAGGGTTTTGATAGTGACAGAATTCAAAATGATTTGCACCTTTTTATGTTAAACTCGAGTAAAAATAAATAACCAAAACCACTCGATATGTGGGTCAGAGTCAGAGAGTCAGAGATTCTTTATTGTCATTTGCACCACATGTGGTACATGTGGTGGAACGAGATTATGTACACAGGGTCCAAGTTACATCCAACAATAGAATGTAAAAGAAGAACAATAATAAGATCTAAGACATGAACTGAGAAAAACATCAACTAAAAATACACTAAGCACTAATAGCATAAAAACATTACTTTGAACAGCAGCACGAACATGAGTCTGTGTGAGCAGATGAGCACAAATGAACACAGCAACATGAAACAGATCAGCAGCA
>JARVLU010000952.1:19072649-19086011 GCA_031762415.1 Simpsonichthys santanae | reverse complement strand
TGGATGTTTTAAAAAAGCAAGACACATTTTGACTCAAGACATGATTTACACACAGTTTTGACATTGGGTCATAGAAGCTCATGGTCATGTTGTTACCATAACTGGGGTTTTTTTTTTTTTAATTAATTGCATAAAACTGACAAAATCAAATCAACATGTAGAAACGAGCTTTCCCCAATTAGTAAACATCCTCTTTGCATGATTTTTGTGGTCTTTTGATCAGAAGAAGCTGAAGAATCCCTCAAGTATGGAGGATTGTAATCCAAACTCAGCCTGAAGATCTTAACTCCCAGGTAACCTCTGATAACCTGGACAAACAAAGAGGAATCTCTGACTACAACTGACACAACATCCACACTAATTCATCTGGCGTAACAAGGGTTTACCTGACTGTCTCCAGGGCTTCACTTTCCAAATCACACAACAAATGATCAACACAACCAGTACAGCAGAGAGAGGAATGTTGATGTAAAGACGGGGGTTTTCTGAGAGAAAAGATATAATTTAATTAAACACTGAACATCATGAATGTGAAAAATTACTTCATAAATGCAAGCTTACATGTCATGATTATCAGTGCAACACATTTTCGCACTTGCACAAAATTTACACAATTTTATGAACCTTTATAAAGCTGGATACGATAAAAGAGATATAAACAATGTATTGAAACTTGCCTTTAATTTTCAGGGTGAAGCTTAGTCTTTCCACGTACAATGGCTTCGGAGGAGGAGTTAAGACGTCCAGAGTGTACTGACCCGTGTCATTCCTCTCCACGTCCGTGAGCTTGAGAGTCCCGGTGCGGATGGAGAACTCTGTTCTTTTTCTGTATTCCTGCCGTATTTTCACCTTTCCGTCCTTCACAATGAACACTTTCACATCTTTACCAGGGAGATTCTTGGAGAACACCAACACGTAGCCTGTGGCATTGTCCATCAGCTTGATGTACACAGTTCCACCGAGAGCAGGAGTGCACGGTGGTGGGATGAGAAAGATGAGAGAGCTGAAATCACATTTGGTCACAGGAACTGCAGCTACGTCTGGGAAAGCTGCAGAACATGTTCGTAAGAGAGCATCAGTCACAACACAACATTGTTGTTTAAATCATGAAACAATTCAAATCAGTTTTGTTAGGATCTTACCATGAGCTCCTCCGGCTAAAACCACCAGAAGAAGAAGAAGAAGTTCCTCCATGCTTTGCTGTAATTTGGTTTAACTTTAGAAGAAGTTACAAACAAATCCAGATAAGATGCTGTCGTGAATCTGAGATGAACCCTAAGCTTTGAGGATGATGCAGAAACTGACTGGATGCACACAAGGTGGGGTTGAATTTCCATAACATTTAAAAAAAAAAAAAAAAAAGGAAGTAAATTAAATTAGCTGTCTCACTTCTCCTTGTAAATAAGTATGTGGCTGCAAGGCACTGAAAGTTATGTTAAAGAAGTATCAGCTGCATATGAACAAAAATCCTGCTTCCCTCTACACTTCAGAAAAAATAATTGTGTAAATATTATACAACTAGGTTGACTGTTTCAACATTTTTCAAGTATTTATGGTCAAGATTTGCACTGCCTGCAGTGTCAGCCCACTTTAGGGTGAGAGTCCATAAATATTATGGACAGAATTTCTCAGTGTAGCCGGGGAGCGGAGGTTGGTGCTTTTTGCAGACGATGTGATCCTGTTGGCGTATTTGTGCTGTAATCTCAGTGTGAAGCAACTGGGATGAGGAGTTCAAGTATTTTGGGTTTTGAGTGAGAAAATAATTGAGTGTGAACTCGACAGATGGTTCGCAGTATTGCTGATGTTGTGCCAGTCCGTTGTGATGACGCGGGATCTGATCTGCAAGTCAATCTGCTTTCCTACCCTCGGCCAAAAAAACAAGACTGCAGATAGAAACGATCGAAATGAAAGTTGCAGGTATAGCTGGACTCTCCTTAGAGATAGAAGTCCAATTATCCAGGCGAGACTCAGGATAGAACCACTGCCTCTCCACATCCAGAGGAGCCAGTTGAGATAGTTCAGTCATCTGGTAAGGATGACCCCTAGACACCTCCAGTTTTCCAAGCATGTTTGATACCTCATGGGTCATTTTGCCACAAGAGCAGCAGGAGGGTTAAATGTTGCTGTTGGTCACATCAATTGCTTCACACCAGGGTCTCTTGTACAAATCTCAATTTGAAGATCCCTGTGGCAGATGTGGCATTTAAAACTTGACCAACCTTTTCTTTGCAGAGCCCCTTCAGACCCTGGAGTTCCTCATAGGGCAGCATTTTGTGGAGGATTTTTTATTTTATTTTTGTAACCGGGCTCCATTCAGACCACAGAGGGGAACTGTAAAATAAATGTGAAAGCCTCATCAAAGATGAACAACTTCTCATCTGGAACACTGACAAAAAACGGGAAGCAGCAGCAGTAAGTGGAGCCAAAATATCTGTAGTGAAACCAGACAGTTTCCAGAAGTTTTATGTTTGTTCATGGTTACATTTACAGTGCGTCCTGTTGGATCTGACGCTGGGTCAGTTAAATCTGGATCTGACTCAGCAATCCTTCAAGCTTTCATTAAGATATTTTCCTTTAAGAAGAAAGCTGTTAGATCAAGAGACAACCAGATTTTTCTTCCCTAAAGTTATGCAGCATTTGGCCACAAAAACAGCTTCATATTTGAGATTAACATTTGATGTGGAACTTGGGATCTAATCATGTGGGCTTTAGGGTAAAGTGGGTAATGCATGGGCTCAGGTAAATATAGTTTTATTTTCTATTGTTTAGTTATTTAAATGGTTGTTTTTTGTCATTTTGGTTATTTATATCAGGAATTTCATCCATTTGATCAGAGTGGTTCCTTTATGAGTCAGACCCTAAAAACAAATTTCTGAAGAGTGATAGGGCAATCTGCACATTTATTTAGCTTACCTCAGCTTAATAGCTCAAACCCACACTCTCTGTTCCTTGAAGTGAGAAAGCTCCTCGGATAAGAAGTGAAACATCTTCTGTTAAAAATAAAGTCCAGATGTTTTTGTCTTGGACCATGGGCACTGTAAGGGGAAACAAAGATCTCTTCTCCTCTTCCCTGCTCGCATCGTTTGCTCGGAAGGAACACACGTTTATATCAGAATTAAATTATTATTACAGACTTCAAAATGTGTGAACAAGAGAGAATTGTATACATATTTATATTTTATCTGACATTGAGGGGCCCTCTGTACAATTTGGACACGTCTTAAGTCTGTTCCCACATTTATAGACTGTTTTCTCCACCCCATAACATTTCCTCTTTTCAAATCCTATCCAATAAACACCTTCCAGGCTCTCTGAAGTCCCTGTCCAATCAATCAGGCAGTCCTCTCTTTCCACTGAGTACATGACACATAATCAGCACCAAGCCACACATAATCTCACTAAGGCTGTGAGATTCTGATTATCCCTTCAGCAACCTGTTACATTATCAAGTCTTACTAAAGTCGTTCTGTCCTATTAAGCTACTCATCATTACTTATTTTATAATCCCAACACATACTCAATGATGTGAACCATAATTTAACTTTATAGTTGAATCTTATTTAACTGAATTTAACATTATATTTACCAACCCAATATTATGTTATTTTCCACAATTTATCATCAAATGTTATTTTATTTCCAACAGCACCTTGCTATTTCTGATGAGGATGTTAGCTTCTCAGTGCCTCCAGGAAGTCGGGGTGTTGCAACTATTGATGCTAAGTCAACCAATTCCCACAGATTGTTCTCATTATTTCCATTTTTCACCAATCCTCACAGCTTTTCTGAAAGATTGACCTTCGCTCACTGCCCATGTTCACCTCCTGAAGTCCTTACCTGCAAGATGAAAACACACGTCATCTAATATTACTGCAGCATCCTTTGACAGTCATCTTGTTCAAGTGGTATTAGGTGAAAATCTGTTTTGCACCACATGCAGTTTGGTAATAGACCAGGCTAGAAGTGATAATAAAGGGTGCTTTTCTCCATTTTAACTGGGAAAATTGTTTGTCGGCAGAAAGAAGTGTCACTTTGAATTAGAGTCAAACTGTCAGGGCGGCATCTGTTTATTCTGTTATCAACAGCTGACAACAAAAATGTGCAACAGAGACAAAAAAAAAACATTATAAAACACCTAGCAGTTCACACAGAGGCTGTAATTTATCATATCCAGCAGATTTACTGGTCATATGTATTACATTTTAGGACCATGGCATCGAAACAACTTTTTTCTGTTTGTATCTGTGATATTATAATGTTTGTAAATTATTTGTTCTTGGAAAGTTAAAGTAAAAAAATGTAACATCACAATGTTACTTGCAAGAATAAGAAAATGCTGCTGCGTTTTAGCAGAAGCCTGGAGGAACTGGTTTCTTGTTGAGGTTGTTAAAAAGAGTTAGTTTGTCAATGATCCTCCAGAGGCAGAACGTTTTGTTTGATCCTGGATTATAGCCGTGTGCACACATCGTGTTGTGGCTCCCTATTTATTGAGTTTCCCAGTTTCTGCTGGTCAAAGCCACATCATCCTTTCTAAATTATTCCTCCGTTGGAATTGGTCTGATAAACCACAAAAGCAATTTTCCCAAAACATAATTTAATTTTTTAAATTTATCAAAACACATAACTATTTTTCATTTGTTCAAGTGTTTCTAAGTATTTGTACACATGGTGTCAATTGTCATCCAGGACATCGTAAGAGTTTAAAAACAAAGCAACAACCACAAAAATGTCTGCAAAATCCTGGAGGGACTGATTGAGGCTGGGATCACTGCAGGTTCAGTTCTTAAGTTCAAAACGTTCACCTGATTGGAAGCAAAACATCTTGGATTAACAGAATAAAATCCAGTTGATTTGTTTTTAAAAAAAAATTTTACATTCTTTTCCCCTTTTTTTAGAATAAATATACTGTAGTTTGCTCAGAAATACATTTTAAATGTTAAAGAAGGCAAAACATTTGATCAATATAAAGTTCTGTTGGGATTTTTAGAGTCAGCTCTCAACAAATTTAGCATCCGCCTGCAGCCACAGCTAAAGAACTGCAGTTTCACAGAAACACTGTTTTTTTTTTATGTTCTTCATTTGAACAGAATGAACCTCGATATAAAAGTTTTATTGTCTTTTCATATTCTGTTTGACATCATCCTTGAGTTGAGGCGTCTAAAAAGTGACCAGGTTTTGGACTGTTTAAGTTTCTTCTTCCATTCCTTGTTCTTTTTCACATAAACACTATCACAGTTGTCTTCCTCCTCATCTCCCACCCAGGGGCCCCAGGCCCCTCCGTTCAGCTGAGGGTGAGCCCGCGGGTCCTCTGACGGGAACCTGACTGGCACGGCAGTGTGGTTGTAGTACACCAGTCTGGCCAAGAGCTGTTTGACGACATCTGGTCTCTGCTCAGACAGATCGAAGCGTTCAAAGGGGTCCCCGGAGATGTTGAAGAGCCACACCGATTTGCGGGGTTTAACGTGGCGCTCCAGGCTCCACCAGCTGTTGGGGAAACCTGGGAGGATCTGAGGTGGGATCCAGTCTCCATACCCGGGGTCCCCTGTCAGGAGTTTCCAGTCTCCTGCTCGTATGGACGCCTGAACGGCCGTATTCCATATCCCGAATCCTTTCTGCAGGGAACCTCTGCGCGCAGGGTTGTACAAAGGGTCGATGTTGTGGAGGATCTCTAATCTAGGCGACTCTTTTCCTTCACTGATTGCCTTCCAGACATTATACCCATCCAGCCCCTCAGTCAGGGACTCATCGCCACCTGCTAATCCCACCAGTGTAGGATACCAGTCAGTAATGTGCACCAAAGCTTTGCTCACCCTCCTCTTCCTTTGTAACAAAGGGCTGTGGACAAACCCCAGACCTCGGACACCCCCTTCCCAGTAGGTGCCCTTACGTCCTCTTAGAGGCCAGTTATTGCCACCAGAGAGCGGCTGGCCACCATTATCAGTGGAGAAAATCAGCACGGTGTTCTGGTAGTATCCGTACTTGCGCAGGGCGTATGTTATATTTCGAACAGCTTCATCCACAGTTGAGACCATGGCAGCGTACCTCCTCCGTGCAACATTTTTCAGCCCCCTGTACGGGTGGATGTACTCCTGCGGAGACTGTAAGGGTGAGTGAACAGCTTGAAACGAGAGAAAGATGAAGAGTGGCTCGGACAGAGGATTGTGGGTCGCCAGAATTTTGCGGACCCTCCGCGTGTACAGATGGGTGGAGTATTTGCCCTTGTGATCCCAGGCGACAGACTCCCCCTCATGGAGGTCGAAGCCACAGAGCCCGGGGCCGTCACAGGAGTTATAGGTATAGTAGTTCACGCTGCCCGTCAGGGAGCCGAAGTACGTGTCGAAGCCACGGCGGGTGGGTAAACACTCCTTTCTGTAGAAGCCCAGGTGCCACTTGCCCACCATGTGGGTGGAGTAGCCGAGCTCCTGAAGCCTCTGAGGGAGGGTGACCTGGTCAAAGGGCAGGCAGTTGGGCTGGCGGGGACGGATGATGGAGTGCTGGAGACCGGTGTGAATCTGGTACCTGCAGAGGTGAAGATGAGGAAGAACCACATCAAACAAACGATCAGATCCAGCGCACAGTAAAGTGAGAATCTGGCGTCAGGTAAGGAAAAACTAAAGAGGTGGTGGAGGACATGAGTTGTTTTCTTGAACGTTGTGAACATGAAAATAAAATGTGACCAAACGTTTTAGAACATCTTCCTCTATTTTACCTCAGAATAACGTGAAAACTTCTGTATGCTGGAAATGTGAATTAAAAATTCAATGCATTTTTAAAACATGCATTTGATGGACATAAAAAAATACAGACAAATCTTAAATGTTAAGACTTTTTGAAATATACATTATATATTTATATATAGTCAGCATTGAGGATTATAAAAAAACTGATTGCAACAGATTTTAAGAAAAGTGTTTCCCAGGTTAATAACTGCAAATAATTTGAGGATTTAGTGTTGTGTATAGCATCAATGACAATTTAAAATAAATTAAGTGGAGAAACTCCTGTAGATGTAAAAGTGGACCAACAAATATAGAATACTCATCATATGCTATGTTTCTGCACTGTAAGGGTCAAACTGGTCCAGTAATCTTATTACTATGTGAGGACACACAACATGGATCTTAACATGCCACTGAATCTCTTAATGACAACACAAATTAAAAATGTAAATCAGCCGCACAGCATCAGAATCCAAAAAAGATTCGGTCGAGAATCACAAGTTAAGATATGAATAGAATCAAATGAAAACTGTTCATTCGTAACAAATCTTTTTAAGAAATGAGGTCAATTGATCCTCTAGTAGTATAAGCCTATGGCAGCATAACAAGCTAACTCTACCTATAGGATTTATCAAAAAGGAAAGTCTTAAAACTGGACAGTGTGTCAACCTCACGGACAGAAACTGGAAGTTGGTTCCACAAGAGAGGAGCCTGACAACTGAAAGATCTTCCTCCCATTCTGCTTTTGTAGAAGCTACAAGTCAGTCTGAGAGCACAGTGCTCTTTTGAGAAAATATGGAACAATAAGATCTCGAATAGAAGATGGATCTAGGTTGTTGAGGGCTTTGTAGATTAGAAGTAAGATTTTGAATTCTATTCTGAATTCGACACCGATAACACATCATGTCTTGTTACACTGCCTGATAAACACAGTTCAGTCCTTGATTAGAACTGGCATTTCAGCTCCACATTAAGAAGCTGAATCAATTTTGTTTTCCTAAATATTTAAGAAAAGCTGCTGAACTCTAACTGCTGCTTTAGATAACCTCTAGTAAACCATGGTGCACGCCTTGTGTTTACCTCGTCATTGGCACTGTAACTATGTTGTCACCTGTGTTACTTAGTCCTCTGTGGTCTCTGGAGTTGGTTCTCCATAGTACCAATCTCCATTAAAGAAATCATATTGTAATCTAAAACACATTCTTCTCCATTTATTTTTTTTAAGTATATATGAAAACCTTAGTCAGTGTTTGCATTTGTGTTTGCATCTACAACAAAAGAGTAATCCAAGGTGGACTATACCTGCCAGTGATGAACTGACTCCTGGACGGGGTACAGATGGGCTGAACGTAATAATTCTCCAGCTTCACTCCGTCTGCAGCGAGCTTATCCAGCACCGGCGTCCTTATGTCCGAGCTGTGATAGCCGATGTCGTTGAAGCCCTGGTCATCTGTCATGATGAAGATTATATGAGGAGGCTGTGGGACTGGAAACCTGCCTTGAAAAGTCTGGTCAGGCTCGTTTTCCACCTGGTTGGGGCTCATCAGATCCCAGGTCAGGTACCCGATGCTGAGCAAGCTCATCATGGAAAACCCAGTGAGAGCTGTCGTTGCCATGGTTCCTTTGACACCAACTCATTAAAGCCTGCTAATCTTTCAAACAGGGTCAGCAAATCATTTTGCAGAAAGAGAGGGCTTCCCTCGTCCGAGGCTTGGTGTGCTACAGCTGGTTAAGCAATCTGAAGCCTACAAGAAGAGCCACACTTTCATCCTCACAGACTTTCCTCACTGTGCCAGCCCAAATGAAAGTATTTCACTTTTCCTAGAGGTCCATTTAACCCCGCCTATTTGCCTCCCTGGACCACTGAAGTAACATCAGCCCTACGCCTCCAAATACACACAAAGGTAAAGTAACACTGTTAACTTCAGGTGCTTAAATCCAGGAACTTTTGTCAAGTGCAGACGTGCTAAATGTGACTCTGTTGCAAACACTCACATCATCCACCCTCCTCCTCTCCACCCATGTTCCTTGATGGTTATCAGAATTCAATTACCTGATGCTATCTTTATAAATTAAAGGAAAATACATGTTCTCCTCTGATGAGGCGTGCATGCTGGGCAGAGCTTCTACTGTAAAAGACCCTCCCTCACAAAAATATAGTGCATGCTGGGAGGAGATTTGAGTCTCAGAGCAGCTGTGGGGCCCTGAAGTTACAATCCCAGACTCTGTTCCCCTCTCAGCTTTGCAGCAGCGGCAAACACTCTCCTTCTATTCCTGCTGTTTTATGCGTGCCTCAGACCTGAGGAACGAGACAGCACAGACTTCCTCGAGTCCGATAACATCTCCAGGAAGGAGTCAAAGAAGCACTTTACGAACCACCCCCTAGGGCCCAACCAAAAGCAGCAGGACTGATCAGCATCAGCTGCAGTTAGAGGTGCCACAACACCAGGTCTGTGCAAACCTGTCAGATGCTGCAGGTTCAGAATCTGGAGAAACCTTCATATAATAGATATACAAAACTGTAGTGTGTAAAACTGGAAGGAGATGAGCTGAATACTCTGAAATATTTTCAGAAATGCAACAGCCAACAGGAAAACTACTTTCCAATGTAATCAAAGGTGAATTTTCTACACTCAGTCATGTTACTTCATCTTTCTGACAGGGTGAAGTGAAGCATACCCTCAATCAACAGATGTCATGTGCAAAATCCTTATGCTCTATGTCTATCATAGTGGAATACCAGTTTGATTTTTCCAGGAAGATACAATTTTGATTATATATTTCCTAATTTGATGCATCTATTATGGAACAAACTTGACAAAACAGTGATTACTGAGGTGAAACATTGACTGCAGAGACAATAATTAATTTATTGAAGACAGGAACTGATAAAATGTCATCTACTGGAACTGTTGATCTAGGAAGGCTGTGTGTATGTAAAAAAAAAAAAAAAAAGAGGAATGAGTTTATTCCCTGAAGAGCACAAAGCTGTGACTGCTCATGTTTGTCCAGCAGCTGCAGCAGCACCTTTGGTCCGGAGCTTCTGAGTTTAATACAAGTCAAACCTGGAAAAGGGAGAAAAAAATGATTGAGATTTCAGTTTTATACAGTATTTATTTATTTGTAGAAGTTTTAGAGTTAGCAGCTTAAACGTCTATGAGGCTTCGCAAAAATCCTGGGGAAAAAAAAAAATCCTGGATGATGTCCGGTTGAATGAAGTTGATACTGGTCCATACACATTTCATAAAAGGGTTTGAGTCATCTCAGAGGCTATAACAGAACAGGACAGAAGGTAATATCTCTGAGTGGTTTTCAAATAAATAAAAAAAAGAGCAGTTTATGGGCGGCCACACTCATGAGGCGTGAACCGACTGTTTTCTGTTGGTCATCGTTTCAGCTCCATGAGTCAACAACAACACTGCTCGTGCCCACAGAGTATGTGAAGACACTGACACAGGTATTAACAGAAGCATGCACTGCTTTTACTGGACATTTTCTGGTCCTATGTCACATGGCCAAAATATTCAGCCATTAGCCAAAGATGTTGTAATGTCTGTATTTATGAAAAGACTGACCTCACAACCACCAGAAACCTGAATTTTAATAACCTGTATAGGATAAATATACATTATGTTTGGTTTCTCAAGTTGTTTTTTTTTTTTCTTTTTTTAGAAATATTTGTTTGTTTTGCAGTTAATTATAAAAATATGTTAACAGACTGGCATCGTTGTTAACCTCAGCTGTTTAATTACAGTAACAGCATGATCATTTTAAACTTTGTGGTCAGGTGTGAGGAAAGGCCACAGGAAACAAACGAGTACCTGCTCTGGTTCAGTATGAATACAAATTACCGTAAGTGGTATTTCTTTTAGCCAAGTCTCTTTATATTTACTTTATTTATTTATTTGTATTTATTTTTTACACAAATCTTGGATAAAAATTGTAAATATTAATTATTAATCCTAAAACCTCCAAATGTCTCAGGACTATTTAATGTATTTATTTATTTATTGGGTGGGGAGGTCTGTTGCTGGCTTGAGGTTTATTATTATTACTAAATTAATTAATTAATAATAATTTATCTTGATTTCTACAATTTTCCCAAGGAAATTAATGAGACATCATAATTTAAAACGTCTTTGATTTAACATGGCACTATATAAATAAACTGAATTGAATTGAATTGAGTTGAAATAAATTGATCACACACAAAAAAAAAAAAAAAAAAAAAAAAAATCATGATTCCGAAAGTTCTGAAAGTTAAATCATGATGATGACATGATTTAACTTTCCTTTTTGTGATTTATTTACCTGGATGATTGAGCTTACTCTCTTCAATTGAACTTTAATGAAAAAATCTTATTTTAAACACATTTAAATCTGTTATCTTTCAAAGATATTTCATAACATGCGCTGAGACTCATTGTGTTGATATTTGATTTTTTTCACTCCGTTTACCTTTCATCTTTTTTTTTACTAAATCTACACCAAATTAAGCTACAAGACCACAAATCAATTAAATAGTCTTATTCATTTTCTGTCTGAGCGTTCCACTTTTTAATGTTTCCCACCTTTAAACAGGTTCACAGTCTGAAATGAAATACATAATCACTTGAAAGTGCTGAAATTGGAGGATGGGGGGTGGGGGGGTTGCTGTTGCAACTCTGTGTAGGTCTGCAGATGTTAGTTTTGGCATAAGGAAGAGTTACTGTTACTGAATACGGCTGCTCCCCTTCACCATGAACACTACCCTCTTTCTAATCAAGGCAGCCCTGCCCGTAAAGCTGCACATTACTCCCCCTCTCTTACCCCCCAGTTTACTAATCTGAGTAAGACTGGACGGAGGTGTTTTTATTCTCCTGTGTGCCAACATTAAGCCTAAACCTTTGCTTAATGTCTTTCAGCTTGTGCCCTCACTGTTACGGACACTAGTGTTCTTGTTTCAGCACTAGACGGGCGTTCATTTTGTCATCTTTAATCAATTTCTCAACAGCAGATCAGAAAAAGGTGTAATTTGGGGGCCAAAATAAGTTTGCAAGAATTTGTGGACATTTACCACTAGAAAAGTTTGACCTGAAGGCTTGGATCATTGCAGCATGACAACAGGCCCAAAGCAAAAGAGCCATGGCAGCTGAGGTCCACCACAGGGGGCAGGAGTCAGAGGGCCTGGTTGTGCAAAAATGTTCTTGAGAGTACAGAGAAAAAAGGTAAAAGGGTGTAAGATGTTACTTAGACTGGGTCCACACAGCTAAAAATCTTGTTTTTCACATTTCAAACTAGCAAAATGAGGGCTGACAGAAGAAGGAGAAAACGGCAATCATTCCATAAAAACATGCATAAATTTATTGGTAGCCTTACAACTCATTGAAACTATGTCTCAATTAGTTGGTTATTTTTCAAAGTTGTGCCAAAATAGTGAGTACAGATTTGTTGGTACACATGAAGAGACTATTAATCTTTACATCATCATATTTCAAACTAAGTACGTGGTCTTAATTTGGTGCCTTTAAGCTTCTTATCAGACATACAGCCTGTTTAGAGGGAACAAACACTTTGTATTGTGTGCAGAGAAAGTGAGAGAGGTCTGAGAAGTTCAGAAAAAAAGATTATAGGTATGTAAACAGGGTTTAATTTGATCTGGATCCTGCTGGAACAGGATACTGGAATTCTCTTATTTTGATAGGGTGCGTTCCAGTTACTGTTTACTTGGATCCAGTAACTTTCAGGCTTACTAATAATAAAGTTATGAACAAATATGACTACCTTGAATGAATAAAAATTACACTGGATATGTAAACTGAAAATAATTATATAAACACTCATTTTAAACACAACAGCCACTTACGAGCACACGAGCTGCCCCTTCAAGTAACATTTCTGTCTACCCTTAAAAAAAATCTCTGCGCCTAAAAGAGTGGTGTGGGTGAGTGCTGAGCTAACCAGGCAGTCGTATGTGGGCAAGAGCCCAGGCAGCTGCAGGCAGGCGTCTGGAAGTTTCACATGTGGAGTTGGACAACAGTGAGCAGGGACAGTGTCGAGCTGGATTCTGAGCCCGACTTCTTTGAGTCATCAAGTAAGGAGTGCTTGACAGAAGCAGTGTTTACAAATGTAGGTAAACAGTTTTAGCAACCTATTAAAATGTGCCAAAATGCAAGAAATCGCATCTACTTTATTCACAATTTTCTGGGGGAGAACCCCACCACCCACCACCCCCGAGGCAGTCCACCCGCTATTTGCATTCCAGCACTGATCGGTTTACAAATTAAGCCCCACTTGTAAATCCAAGTAAAGACTTCTCCAAAACTGTATCCAATCAACATCATACAGCTGCTAATATTATTAAAAGTATACATTTCATATGACCAAATCCTACCTCCCGAGATGTGAACGCAAGAGGGAATGCGCCCCCTGCTAAATCACATGTATACTGCAAAACTATTGGTGGAGGACAGAGGGCAAAAATATATAATAATGTCAAACAGGAATTTGTTGAAATGCATGACGTCTCCATGTTTCTGGAAATGCTGAGACGAAACTAGAGCTTTATGGCAAAGTTAAGACAGCTGTTCTATTATTATTATTATTATTATTATTATTATTATTATTATTATTATTATTATTATTATTATTATTATTATTATTA
>JARVLU010000952.1:18977889-18992859 GCA_031762415.1 Simpsonichthys santanae | reverse complement strand
ACTGAGGGAACACTGCATGTAATAATGTCCTGAGAGCGCATGCTGTAGCTGCACTCACGCAGTGACATGTAGGAGGACATCATAGGCGGCTCCGGGACCCCCCCCGGAAAAGTCATAGCACCCTCTTAGCACTCCCAGGAAAATATCAGATTATTTTCTTTTTCATCTGAGTTAATATTATTTGATATGTGGTTGGTATGATATTTTCCTCAAAATACAACTAATGTAAAAAAACAATGATTATACTGAGTTTAAAAAAATTAGATCTTGCAACAGGAAATGAACCTCCAAACTGGAAGTGAAAATTCAAGTTACTGAAAGTTCGGTAAACATTTGAAAAGTGCACGAAATGCAAAAATGGACAGTTTTTTTTACTGCCCAAATTGCCTAGAATGAAATCAGAGGAGGAATTTGGAAGAATGATCAAGGCTACTGCCATCCTTCCACATCTATGGAGAATGCTGCTAATGCTAGTGCTGGAGGATGGAGCCAGCATGTTCAGCTTTGGACAGTTCCCGGCGAGTCCTCTTTGTGGTGTATCCTGGTCTCTTCCACTAGCAGAACCCCAGAAAGATGAGTGATGCCCTCAACAATGACCCAGTAAGGAGCAGAAACTGGTGACATGATTCTGGTCATGCTGCTTTAGCTGGTGCAGCTTGATAAATAATTTCCTGACTTGTATTGATAATAAATGACTATCTGATCACATTAAATAACTTCTTTCAACCAAAATCCAAAGTAAATTATTTATTAAAACAGTCAAATTTGTCTAAATTCATGCGCGTATAAAACCAAAACAATTTCTGCTCCAAGAGTCATTGTTGCCTTAGATAAGAGAATTAAGCCTTGACTGATTCATTATTATTTTTTGTTTATTATTGTTGTTGATCCTTACCGGTAGTTTGATTATTTTTGCACTAAAACTTCAAAGACAACTTTGGTCTCTTCATTTGTATGAATATTTATTTGTTCTGGTATAGAACTCGCTGTAATTAACAAATTCTACTTTAGTGACTGATTTCTGATCATTAAAGGGTGAATATATTAATGAAGTTGTTGTTGGTCAGTAAACTGACGAGCTGGTGCTAAACTTTAATGAATGGAAAATAAATAAACAAATGTAGTGGAGTTGAGATGGAAAAGGTGTCACCCTTCTTCCTCCATCTCATCCTTTGTTATTGCTACAAGCTTCCACCCTGAGGCTGTTAGACTCATGAACCCTTAGTCTGGATTATCACTGAAAATTAATGTGGAAAAAAATTACTCTAATGCCACTTGATTGTTGATATGCGCTGCTGACTGTCCATGATGCTGATCTCATGCTGCTGATTATTTCATGTTGCTGTGTTCATTAGTCCTCACCTGCTCATACAGACTCATGTTCGTGCTGCTGTTGTTTGGTGCATTGTTTTGTACTACTAGTGCTTACTGTATTCTTAGTTTAGTGTATTTTTTAGTTCATACCTCGGCTCTTATTATTGTTTTTCTTTGCAATTTGTATTTTTGTTGGATGCATCTGGGACCCTGTGTACATAGTTTCCGTTCCAACTCATGTGATGTGAATGACAACAAAGACACCTTGACCTTGAGAATTGAAAGAACAAATGCTCCTTCATAGCACCCTCGGTAAGATACTTAGCCTCCACATAGCACCTGCAGAAAAATATCTCTGGAGCCACCACTGGAGGAGATATGAAGGCAACAGACCAAGAAGTGATTTAAAGCACCAGTGAGAGAGTCTGCATGAAGTTAATGATGATCAGTTAACCAGTAAATACAGGGTGCAATGGTGAGTAGCAGTTATGAATCTTAGCACACCATAATAGACAGCGTCCAACATTTGGAAGGTGGAGGAGCATTTAATGTCAACATAGTCAATGAAGGGGAGGAAGGTTGCAGGCATTTCCTAGCGAGTAGACAGGATCTGAAAAAGAAACCCAGTTTTACTTTCAGTTTCTTTACCAAGTTTTCAATGTGGGGCTTAAAAGAGAGATTCTGATTGACCAAGATACCCAAATATTTGTAGGAATTGACAAACTCAATAGGAACACAATTTGAAGATATGAACTGTTGGGACCGACTTCCTGTTTGAAAACAGTGTCCCTTTGGTTTTTGTCGGCGTTTAGCACAAGTTTGGAACGGATCTGATATCAAAAGCATATTGTAAAAGCTGAAAAACCTTAGCAACTGTTTTAGCTCGACAGTAAACAACTATCATCAGCGTAGAAATGTAAGGATGCATCAGGGATGATCTGACCTACAGTTACAAGAAACATGTAAAAAAAAAAAAAATCTATGTAGCCTATAACCTACAAATGAGAAGAGGGTGGGTCCTAAGACTGAGCCTTGTGGTACACCACTGTTAACAGTAATGGAAAAAGTACCATTACACATTGCCTCCTGTCTGAGAGATAGTTTCAGTTTCTGAGAGCTTATGACATAAGATGTCATGGTCCACAGTGTCACAAGCTTTAGGTCATATTACAGGTTATATTAGCTTAGACATTACTTTACTATAAACGGCGATTAAATGCAGAACAATAATGCAAACATGCAGACATCCTGAACATTTGTCTTCAAACAACCCGACATGTTCAGATTCTCCCGCCGTTTTTAAAAGACAGGAAATCTCGCCTCCTCGTGGCCAGATGCGCGTTATACGTCATCAACTGTCCCGTCACGTGAGACCGCAGTAACGTGACTTTCATGAACGGGAAACGTGGAAAGGCAGAACATAAGTTGTCTCCAAGCTCGCTTAAAACGCCTTTACCTTGTCCCGGTTTGTCACGGAACCGGGCCGGACAGACGCAGACAGAACCCGCAGGAGTTAAAGAGGGTTTCCGTGCGCGCGGCAGGTGAGCTGTCGGCTGTTTAGCTTGTTTTGCTGCTAATTGTTGGCTCAAAACTGCTTTTCCACCATGATTGTTATTGTCAAGTCAGATAGCTAGACTTCTGCTTCATATTCCGCCAAATTAATATATGTAAAGAATGTTTTTTTATGCGCATTTTTTATTTATTCGTTTCTGTGATTGAAATCGAAACTTTACACCAGTTATGAGGAAATCTCGACAATGACATCATTCAGGTGAAAACCTCCATTCCTTTAAGAAAACAAAACTTTTACCTATTTTAACTTGAAACTGTTGTTTTGTTATAGACTTTTTATGTGACTTCTTCAGACTTGACTAATTTGATCACTTCATGCAGAGTTGCCTGTTTATGGGTTTGCTGTCAGATGATTTCTATTATAGTCTGACTTGGAATTCAATGAACAGCACAAATAAGAGGCAGAATGCAGCCAACACATGACAAGACATCAAATATTCATCACTGTTGTTGATAATGAAGTGGGTTTATTTCAGTTTTACCCTGCGCTGCATTAGTTTTTAGTAACTAGAAACAAAGATCCTGGAAATTAGCACTAGACTTTGATGCTTTTTGTTCTTTTGTTGCCTGTTTCTGTGTGCTGTTGATCTTAAGTCACATGAAAAGGGGAAGAAGTGTTACAAAGTTAGACTACTGATGGAAATTGAAACATAAGTGTGCAACAATGGAAATCCCACTTGATCATCACTGTGAAGACAATGTGATGCTTCCTCTTTTTCTTTTTTTTTTTTTAGCTTCCACATACAAACCTCTGCAATCAGACCTTTTACAACCTCAGTCCCCACCTGCTTTACCCATAGTGTTCCTCACTGGTACAGTTAAAGGTAAAACTACTCATTTGGATGTGTTTCCACAGGCAGTCATGGGGTCCATGTTTCGAAGCGAGGAGGTGTGCCTGGTGCAGCTCTTCCTCCAGTCGGGCTCGGCCTACAACTGCGTCAGTGAGCTGGGAGAACTGGGCCTGGTGGAGTTCAGAGATGTGAGTTGAAACATTTGACTTTCCTCTCGGCTCATCATCTTTTGCGGCAAAGCACACAAAAAAACAGAACAAAAAAAAAAAAAAAACACAAAGGCTGTGAGGAATTTGTCTCTTGACCAGCTTGTAATTGATTTTTAACTTTGTTGTTGTGTGCTTTGACTCACATGGCAATTTTTTTTTTTTTTTTTTTTTTTTACAGATTTTCTCAACTTCACAAGATTAAGATCACATTTGTTGATCTGCTTTTGGATCAAAGTAAAGTCTTTGTGTCTTAACTGATGAACTGTTTTTTTTTTTTGTAATCATGAACACTTGTGTTGCCTTCCTCTTCGGCCCTCGTTTTCCGACTTTTCAGTTAAATCCTAATGTGAACGCCTTCCAGAGGAAGTTTGTCGGCGAGGTCAGGCGATGCGAAGAGCTCGAGAAGACTTTTAGTAAGCGCTGACTCATCCTTCCCCACATGCATTTCCATTTGTCTTTTATTAGTCTTGTCCTGCTTTGCCCTTCCTGACATTCACTCTGTCCTTCAGCCTTCCTGGAGCAGGAGATCAGTCGCTCCTTGTCTCCGCCACTGCGGGGTCCCCTCCCTCCTCCTACCCCGATGCCTCCGGCCCCGCAGCAACGAGAGCTCATCACTATAGAGGAGGAAAGTGAGAGGCTGGCGAGAGAGCTGAGAGAGGTGAACACAGTGACGCTGATGGTCTTTTGAACTGAAGGGTTTTGTTATCACCCACCAGTGAAAGGCAGGCGATAATGTTTTTGTGCTGGCTAATTGACATTAGCCTTAGGTAGTAGCTTAGTAGTATTCACAGCACATACTTCATGTGATATCACTGGAAATCATGCATAATAATGTTATTACCTTTGACCACAACGATTACAGCTCCATCACTTCTCAAATATAAGATGATCTTAGTCTAAACTTTAGCACGAAGACAGGCAGGCGATATTAATTCTCTCAAGGAATGCCACACTTTAATTCAGTTTGTGTTATTGTTTTCCAGGTATCCAGGAATAGAGACAGCCTTCGTGCTCAGCTCAATCAGCTCCATCAGTACCGAGGAGTTCTTACCAGAACACACTCGCTCACAGCCATGCAGGTCGGCTATCAGTTCTGGATCGTAACTTATAAAATAAAACACACGAGCTTGTGATAATTTTTCACCTTTTCTCTCTCAGGCACCACCGCCTGCTCTAGAAAGCCATGGCCTTTTTGATAACCGCCAAGACATCCGCCTCAGGTAGAGCTCAGATTAATTTTAGAAACTCGTTGAGTTTTCCTATAATTTTTTCCCCACTTTTAGCACATTTTCCTGCCTCGTCTCGTCCTCAGTTTTGTAGCAGGAGTGGTCCATCCTTGGAAGGTCCCGTCGTTTGAACGGTTGCTATGGCGAGCGTGTCGCGGTTATATTATCGTGGACTTCAGAGAAATGGGGGAACCACTTGTCCATCCAGACACGGTAGAAGCTGGAGAAGATGATATGATTATTGGTAGTCAGATCTTGTGGGTTTCTGCTTTCTTACCTCATCTTTATGCTGTTTCTCTGTTTTTTTCTCAATTTTTATTATTTTCAGGGGGAAATGGTGCAATGGACCGTGTTTCTTATTTCCTTTTGGGGAGATCAGATTGGACAGAAAGTGAAGAAGATTTGTGATTGGTAGGGAATCTCTGCATTGGTTTGGTTATGTTTTAGTTAGTGTGTGTGTGAATTTATGCACTCAGTCTGAAAACTACACAAAAAACGGGAACAATGTATCAAAACAACAAAGATTAGCAAAAAGACAAGTCCGAGATGGTTTCATCCGTTTTAGAAATCAGTCAAATTCAACCCTTTTCAAACATTTTGTTCGATTATCACGTTGCTGCTATGCATCTTTTGTCTGAATTATTATGATTTAAATAAAAAAAGTAACATTTCTAACAAGACGTGTGTTTTTGTCCTACAGCTTCCACACACAGACATTTGTTTACCCAGAGAGCACTGCAGAGAGAGAGGAGATTCTGCAGGGCCTTCAAGGCAGAATCCAAGATATAAATTCTGTAAGTGCAGTAAATTCTCTTTTTGTTGCTGCTTTAGCACAACATCTTCCTTTTATGTTGTTGGTAAAGTTTAAAATTAGCACAAAAACCTCCAGAAACAGTACAGTATTTTACAAAACTGTCTCCTTTCACTTCCCTCCAAAGTGAAACGTCTTCAGTTACAAAAAAAGTCCAGTTTTGTTTTTAACATTTTTTGGGGGTGGGGTGTTCACTTCCCTCCTTGTGTTCCAGGTGTTGAATCAGACTGAAGCTTACCTGCAGCAGCTGTTGGTACGAGCCGTGGCCATCTTGCCCGAGTGGAAGGTGAAAGTCCAGAAGTGCAAGGCCATCCAGATGGTTCTGAATCTCTGCAGTCCGTCGGTGACGGACAAATGTCTGATTGCTGAAGCCTGGTGCCCCAGTGCCAAGCTGCCTGAGCTGCAGAGTGCTCTCAGAGAAGGAGGGGTGAGAAGAAGCTGCAGCAACAGCTGCAGAACAGGTGGGCTCCCATCAATAAGTAATGCTGTGTTTGTTTGTCCTCAGAGGAAGAGTGGCAGTGGAGTTGACTCCTTCTACAACCGCCTGCCCTCTACCGCCCCTCCGCCCACTCTGTTTCCCCTCAACTCCTTCACAACTGGCTTCCAGAACATTGTAGATGCTTACGGAGTGGCCACCTACCGTGAGGTCAATCCTGGTGCGTCACCGTAAAAGTTTCTCGAACAGAAAAGATTTCCATAAACTGGAGTCCAAAGGGCGGCTCAGTTTTGTAACGAATGATTAGTTAACATGTTTCTCTGCCTCGGCAGCGGTGTACACCATAATTACGTTCCCCTTCCTGTTTGCGGTGATGTTCGGTGATGTGGGCCATGGTTTGCTGATGTCTCTGGCTGCCCTCTGGATGGTCCTTGAGCAGAATGACCCCAAACTCAAGAACAATACAAATGAGGTAGTTTTAACTCTGGTGATATTCTCATACTTTTCTCTCTGTTGTTAAATAAACAAAAACAAAAACAAAAAAATCGAACATTACGAGACATTGCTTTTTTGTTTGAAGCCCAATTTAGCTTCTTTTTTTTTCCTTCTGTGCTACTAGCTGTAATTTTGTTCACAAATCATTAAAAACAATCAAAGATGGCTAAAAACAGAGCAAGAAATTAGGAAAGACACTTCAAACATATAATTTCTTATTTTGGACTAAAAGAATGTCTCTGAGAGCAGCTTCTTTTTTGTTTGACTCCAGTTCACTCGGCACTGCAGCGTGCAGGGAGGCCTCTCCTCTAGCTGCTGTCTAGAAGAGTTCCAGTTGAGCCCAAAAGGGATTTGTCTTGTCTCATTAAAGCTCTCCCCTAGTGATATTTCACATTAATCAGTTTGCTATGAAAAGCATTTCCTAAGTGGGAGTTCCTTATTATTATTTTTTTGTAACAGGGAGTCATTCAGGAGCGCTGAAACGCATCAAAAAGTAAAATTTGTGTCGTTTCTTTGCATTTTAGATCTGGAGGATGATGTTTGGAGGAAGATACGTGATTCTTCTGATGGGCCTGTTCTCCATCTACACGGGGGCCATTTACAACGAGTGCTTCAGCAAAGGCCTCACTACCTTCAGCTCAGCATGGCATGTCCGGCCCATGTTTGAAAGAAACATATGGAAGTAAGAACAGTTCCAGCGATCATGATAGAAACAACTCCACGTTCTGTTTCTTACATTTCTCTTGTCTTTTGAAGCTCATCGGTGCTGGTAGGGAGCCAGTTATTAACCATGGATCCAAACGTGACCGGCGTTTTTACCAGCCCCTATCCATTTGGAATCGACCCCGTACGGCCGTCACACTCATCTTTCAGTACAAATTAAACGAAATGAGACTTTTTTCTCATTCTGGCTTGTTTTCTTGCTGTTTCTAGGTTTGGGGCCTGGCAAGCAACAAACTAACCTTCTTAAACACGTACAAGATGAAGATGTCAGTCATCATCGGTGTCATTCACATGACTTTTGGAGTCTGTCTGTCGTTCTTCAACTACTGGTCAGTGACCCAACTTGATTTCTTTGCACTTTTTAGTGTTTTCCTACAACACCTCCACCGTTTTACTTTTATTGTCACCGTCACATGTTGTTGCTTTCTGCAGGATAATCTTTATACGTTTGTGTTTCTGTAGGCACTTTGGCAAGATCAGCAGTATATTCTTTGTGCTGATCCCTGAGCTGTTCTTCATGTTGTGTCTGTTCGGCTACCTTGTTTTCATGGTGGTCTTCAAATGGATCGCCTACACGCCTGCTGATTCCAAAATGGCTCCCAGTATACTGATCCACTTCATAGACATGTTCCTGTTCACAAACGATCCAAAAAACCTGCCGCTGTATGAGGGTCAGGTGTGTTTTGATACAGAACACACACACACACTTACAAGACGTCAACGTTTCATACATCTAATAAAATCAATGGGATTTATTTTTAGTGTTTTCATATATTAACATTTCCTTAAAGATGCAACTGAGTATTTTATTTTGTCAAAATAAGTTAATAAGTAAAATGTTGATATTACAGAGTTAAAAGTATCATTATCAACTAGAGAATTTGAATTTCCTGCAAAAATGCAGTGTGAATGCGTATTGCTAAAGAACTTGCTGAAAAACAGCTGAAAATAAAACATGCTGAAATATCTTCCTAAGCTAGCAGAAAAAATATCAGACAGAACAAATACTGGCTGAAATAAAGTTTGAATAAGCAGAAATGAGCACAAACAGTAAATTAGCTTAAAAAAAAGCTTAAATTAGCAAGAAATAGCTGAAAAGTAGCTGAAAAGGCAGAAAGCTTAAACTGCTAGAAGGAACTGAAAAGACCTGAAATGAACTCGACAAACGTGGAAATAGCTAAAACAAAAGAAGCAAAATTTTGCACAAAACAACCAAACTGTGGCTGAAAAACCATAGTTAAAAAAAAAAACTGAAAATAGCAGAAAGAAGTCAATTAGGTTGGAAGTAGCAGAAAGTACTATGAAAATTTAGATTTTTTTTTTCTGAAATCACGTAAAATAAACTAAAAAGAAAGCTGAAAATGTAGCTGAAATGTAGAACAAGCAGAGGATAGCATAAAGAAGACAGATTAGGCTGAAAAAGGCATAAATAAGCACAAAAAGGTGGAAATCATATAAAAAAGTAAAAATTTGCATAAAACAGCTGAATAGTAGCTAAAAAGCATAAATAAGCTTAAATTACCAGATGGTAATGGAGAGAACACATTTTTTTGCTGAATTAGGCTGAAAAAAGTTTAAAGGAGTGCCAAAAGTATTACTGTAGATTTAGCTGAAAAAGTTCAAGTTAGCGTAAAAAAGTCAAATACTGTAGTAGCTGAAATAGCAGAAATAGTTGAAAACTGCAGAAATAAGCTGAAAGGAGCATAACAAGCTGAAATTAGCAGAAATAAGTTAAAAGAACAGCAGCAATATTGTAGTTAGCAGAATAAAGCAGAAAAGAGCACAAAACAGCAGAAAAAAAAAAACAGCTGAAAATAGCTGTTTTTTTTTTTTTGTTTGTTTGTTTTTTTAATTTTGACAAGCTGAAAGAAGCCAAAGCCAAACAAAATGTGAAAGGAGCAGTAATAGTTTAACAGATCTGGAGATTTGAAGGATGTAAAATGAGCTCAATTCATTTCCTATGAGAATAAAAAGTGGCAAAAAAACAAAAAAGGCTAAATATTTCAAAAAGCTAAAGTTGCACCAATATCAAAAGTCATATCAGTATTGTCCTGAAAGAGCTGAACATTTTGATTTATGATTTGTTGAAATGGCTTCAAATCTGGGACGAGAAACGCACTGAAAAGCGTACGGGAGAAAAGAGGATCACAGCAGTGTAAATGCTTCATGAACATTCACACAATATTTAAATGAAATTAAAGATTTGTTTAAGTACAAAGTTACTTTGACAGTTTTAGATTTACTTGCATTCTCTTCCTTTCTGCTGACACAATGTTCTTAAACAGATTAGGCCTCAAATGCCTCTTTATTACAAGCACGAGTACAGTAATATAGTTATCAGTCATAACGACCAGCCACAATGCTGCTGATTGCTGCTCTTCAGTATTAAAATTATCTGAGGTAATTTTGTACTGTACTGATTTGTGTTTGTGGGGCGTACAAAAGTGTTGTTGTTCAACTTGTGTTTCTTTTCCACATGCAGCTCGTGGTGCAGAAGGTCCTGGTTGTGCTCGCTCTGTGCTCAGTCCCGGTCCTCCTCCTGGGGAAGCCGACCTGTGAATACTTGACATTCAGGAATAGGCGGCTTCGTGTAGTAGTAAGTCTGTGTTCAAGTTATCTTCACTACGAGCTGCGTTATTCTCCTAACTCTCTGTGATGTTAGGATGAAGAGAGGCGTCCGCTGGTGGCCGAAGACGGCTCTGTAAACACCAGTCAGGGGGAGGTGGAGGGGGGAGCGGCTGAAGAAGAGGTAAAAACGACAGCAGTTGAGTAAGTGTTGCTGCTGCGCTCGTGTTTCTCCTTTAACGTCTGGAACTGTGCTGCCTGCAGGAGTTCGACGCTGCAGACGTGTTCATGCATCAGGCCATCCACACCATCGAGTACTGCCTGGGCTGCATCTCCAACACGGCCTCTTATCTGCGACTCTGGGCCCTCAGTTTGGCTCATGCACGTTAGTCCAGACACACAAGCGCAACCTCATCCTCACATGATGAGCACAGGAGACTTCCTCTCTCGTAACAAACATGCTGCTGCTTCAGTGGTTCGTGTTTTTCCCCATTCAGTGAGTCACCCGTGTCTCTGCAGAGCTCTCGGAAGTGCTGTGGATGATGCTCATGCGTCTTGCCCTGAGGTGGCAGGGCTACGTGGGGTCTGCGGTGCTCGTAGTGATTTTCTTCTTCTTCGCCTTGTTGACTGTCTCCATCCTCCTGGTGATGGAGGGACTCTCGGCGTTCCTGCACGCGCTCCGTCTGCACTGGTAAGGACGGGGAAAAGACACTGATGTTTTAAACTTCATAGTTTTCAAAGTGTTTCAGTTTGCGTGAGCCTCTTGAACAGAAGAGGAGTCGCATGCAGATTTCACTTTGAGATAAAATCTGAAGTTGTGAAAACGACGAGTTATAGTTAGTTGTTGAATTCAAATGTGTGTTTGTACATGGTGTGAATGTTTATGAAGCATTTGCACAAGTACGATCCATTTTTCTTCCGTACATTTGCATTTCACGTCCCCCAGTTTTCAAACTATTTCAACAAATCCTAAATCAAAATTTTCAGCTCTTTCAGGACAATCCTGCTATGATTTTGGGTGTTGGTGCAGCTTTAGCTTTTCAAAAATATTTATCCTTTTCTGTCACTTTTTCCTCGTAGAAAATGAATTAAGCTCGTGTTACATCCTTCACATCTTTAGATCTGTTTACAACCTTTTACTGCTCCTTTCACTTTTTGTTCTGCTTCAGCTTCTTTCAGCTTCTTTGTGCAAATTTAAACTTTTTTCAGCTACTTTCAGCTGTTTTTTCAGCTGTTTTGTGCTCCTTTCAGCTTCTTTCTGCAACATTTTTGTGCTTCTGAAATCTTTTCAGCTAATTTCAGCTTTTTATGCTCCTTTCAGCTTGTTTCTGAAAGTTTCAGCTTTTTGTACCATTTCATCTACTATTTAGCTGTTTTATGGTAATTTAATATTTTTCAGCTTTTTGCACTCATTTGAACTTTTTCAGCATAATTCAGCAAAAATGTGCTCTCTCCACTTCTTTGTGATTTCAGCTTCTTTCTGCCTTTTTAGCTCTTTCAGCTGTATTTAGCTAATTTCAGCTTTTTTTCAGATATTTCCACTTTTTGTGTTCATTTCTGCTTCTTTCAGCAAACGTGTTTGTTGTTTTCTTGTGCTAATTTAAGCTTGTTCTACCTTTTCAGCCACATTTTTAGCTAATTTTTGCTGTTTTCATATAAATTCAAGTTTTTCGTGGTAATTTCTGCTACTTTCAGCCTAATTAACTTATTTATGCTCATTTCAGCTTGTTATGCTCCTTTCATTTTTTTTCTACTAGTTTCAATTTTTTTCTGCTATTTCAGCTAGTATTTAGTTTTATGCTAATTTCAGTCTTTCCAGGTAATTCCATTCAGCTCTTTCCACTTTCTTCTGGTAGTTTAAGAATCTTTCTGCATTTTCAGCTACTTTTCAGCCATTTTGTTTAGCTAATTTCCTATTTTTGTGTTAATTTCTGCTTATTTAAAGCTAATTGAGCAAATATGTGTTCTTTCTGCTTTCTTTTGCTAATGTAGGCGTGTTCTTCCATTTCAGCCACATTTCAGCATGTTTTTTAGTTAATTAAAACTTAATTTCGGCTGTTTTCAGCATGTTCTACTGCAATAAGCATTCACACTGCATTTTCTCAGGAAATGCAATTTCTCTAGTTAAGTATTATTGTGGGAACTCTACTTCTCTTATGCTCACTGCTGAATAAACTAGACTTCTGGAAGGTTGTACTTGTACTTGAAGCTTGACTTTGTCTCTTTCCTCAGGGTGGAGTTTCAGAACAAGTTCTACAGTGGAACGGGCTACAAACTCAGCCCTTTCTCCTTCACGTCCCTGATCGGCGATCATGCTGCTATATGATTGGCCCAATGATTGCCAAGCAGTTATATTAACGTGTGTATTTATGTCCATCCTAATTGTATTCTGCTGTCTGTAAACCATGAGGCGGTTTAATTAACTTGCACATTAATCACGATCAGTGACACAGACTGTTATTTTTGGCATCAATCCCTTTTGCTAGATGATGACATCGTATGAGAAATGCTAGTTTTATAATCCTTTTCTGATTGTTTTTTTTTTTTTTTTAACTTTTAATATGTAATGATTTCTAAATGCTTTTTTTTTTTTTTTTTTTTTTTTTTTCAATAAGTATAAAAAAAAATATTTTGCAATTATCTAATTTTTACTGTATAAACACTAGTTATAGGCAAATTCTTAAAAATAAAAAAGGGAAGGCACCGCTCAATAATGGGTCTATTTTGGTGTTTAAGGGAATGAGACTGTTTATCAATTTAGGAACAATCTAAATAATTTCTCTGAGCCAAAGACTTTTTCCCATATTTTAACGTCTTCCAAGCATACCCCTCCAAATGTATTTATTTGTAGTTGGGTGTTTTATTAGTGCCTTATTAGAATAATTTTTGTGTTCTGAATTTTGAAAAATTGCAACTACTGTTGTGCCACTAATTTGTCAAAACCTCCAAGTTGACATCTGTTTTTTTTTTTTTCTCATTTAATTCTTTAAATTTGATCAAATTTGAAGAAAGAAAAATTAAAATGTCTTTTAAATCCTGTTGTGTGAAGTTGTTTATTTATGTTTGTTTAAGATGTTTCTTTTTTCATCTTTTCCCTCTTCAGGGGTCTCCACAGAGAGTCATCCTCCTCCATCTCTCTCTGTCCTCACTCCAACTACCTCCATGTCCTCTAACTGCTTCTATATATCTCCTCTGTCTTTTTTCTGGCAGCACCATTTCTAGCATCCTTTTACCAATATACCCACTGTGCTTCCTCTAGACATGTTGGTTTAAGATGTTTATTTGTTGCCTATCAACACTTAAAGCAATTAGAGCCCAAAATGTAAAGTGGAAATATAGTTTTTAAGACACCTGTGCTGGAAGACATTTTAAAGTTTTATTTCTAACGGTTATTGCCTTGAAGATTTTTAGTTCTGATCTGTATGTACTATGTAAATGGTAAAAGTACATTTTGTTATTGTTTTAACTTGACTGTCATCTTGTGTTGATGTGAAGTGTTTTTTTTTATGTTTGCTCATTCTATCTTTATACAGGTTAGTCTCATTGAGTCATGCAGACTCATTTACTAGAGAGACCTGTTTTAAACAAAGTTATAAATGAGGGGCACACAACAATAAACATTTGTATGAAAGCATATAAAATGAAAAGTACGGTATATAAAATAATTGGCATAAAACAAAATGAACTTGCTACATTATAGAACGGTGTATTTGCCTTGAACTTAACAGTAGTTTAAAATCAAAATGTGTTACATGTATTTTGCATGTTTGAACAAAAGGAGTGAATCACAGAATAAGGAAAAAAAAAGGTTTAGCATTATTAACATACTGGAAAAACATCAATGATATTTTAAGTTTGTGATTTTCCACCTAACAATTTCTCAGGCCAGATTAATTTTTCTATTTTTGGCCCTCAGTCCATATTTTGCTCATATGTGCTGTAAGAATTAAAGATAAAACAGAAGTTACTGTTTAAAAACACCATAATAATTTAAATGAAATTATTTTATTTCCATAATTATTTTCTCCGGACTCATATGACTTCTGCCGGTGCGTCCTTTTGTCGCGTCTGTTTCTTTCCGGGCTTCTTTTCAGGTTGCACCAAGTGAACCAGAGCTCAACGGAATGTCAACGATGGAGGACGTCGCGTGAACCTGATTTAAACGAACATAGCACTTCAGGTCCAAAGCCTTGTCGGATGGTAACAGACTGGACTTTATTTGTTTAACGTGAAGATGGCTCTGAACGAAATGAGTCGCTGTGTTCGGCTGTTGTTCGGTCCAGTTCAACGATGTCCTGTTGTGACTTCGAGGCAGACGGGTAAGGAGGGGGACGGTATTTAACGACACACATCTTTAACTCCCGACCGTTTATGTTGATTCAGAACGAACCGACTCGCTTTTGTTTCATGAAGTGGTGCCAGTTCGATGTCGGAGTCAGGCGGCCGCTCAGCCGGAGCCCACCGCGGATGAAAACGAAGCGGTCAGTCCGACCTTTGTGAACAGGAACCCCCGGAACCTGGAGCAGATGGCTCTGGCTGTGAAGGACCGGGGCTGGAAGACTACATGGCCTCACCAGGAGTTCTACCACAGGTCTGACTCAAACACTATAGAAGTTTTCTCCTGATATGTTGTTATTAGGTGTACGAATCTCTGTGTCTGGAGAATCGATCCGATTTCGATTTTTGGTGTCATGATTCGATTCAAAATCGATTTTTCGATTCAGAAACTTTTTGATTCAGAAAAGATTTTTCTATTAAAATGGTCATAAATTTAGTTTCAGTTTTGTAACTGACAAGCTGAAAAGAATAAACAACAATGTAAACAAAT
>JARVLU010000952.1:18963472-18974658 GCA_031762415.1 Simpsonichthys santanae | reverse complement strand
TGTAGGTTGTGTTATGTATTGTTTGAATTGATTGTTTTGAATTGATATTGTTTAGAAGGGGCAGAAATTATAAGAATGTGTTCTTCTGCTGCCTTTTATTTTATATGTATCTTATTTTAACTCCATGGAACAAGTTTTGTTTTAACTTAATGAAATGAATGAATAAATAAATAAATTTATCAGCAAAGTTAGTTGTGAGCTTGTACGTTTAAATACAAAGAAGAAAAAGAAAGGATGGAACGCAACAAAAGTATTTTAAAGTACTAAAATGTGAGAAACTGAAGCCAGAAATGTGCATGTGCAACTCAGAACACTCTCCCATCAAGACCAAAGTTTAACACAAAAGCAAAATAGCTCTTATATTAAGTGGAACAAGACAAGTGAACAAACGACCTCACCAACTGAACTACTTACATTTTGGTTTTAAAACTGCAGCCTTAAAGCACATCCACTAAAACTAAAGCAAAACCGTCTGTCAGTATGTTGTCTTAATATTAAACTAACAATCTACATCTGATGCTTTATTACAGAACCATTAAAAAATACACTTTTGAAACATACTTTGTGTTTAGGATGTGTTTGAAGAAATGCACCGCAGAAGCAAAATCTGCAGTAGTGAACGTCCAAAGCCCCAAACTGGCAAAGTAAGGCCTGAGGGCCAGAAGCGGTCTTTGTGCCATCTCAATCTGGCCTTGGACCGACTCGTACCAAAATAAAACTTTAAATTAATGAAAGAAAACTGATTTTAGTTTTGACTTCTGAAAAAGTTAAACCAGGTCTACACTACCTTTTTACCAGTGTACAAAAAGAGATAAGAGTGCAACTAAAACAGACCTAATATTCCAAAGGTTGTGCTGCGCTTAATCCAAACGTGGATTAAATAAAATATGTATCAAATAAAAAATAGATTAAATATTGCATTTTGGTGAGAGTTAATGCCCCAATTACTGTCACGTTTTAGTTTAAAGGCACTATTGTTTTTATTATGCTAAAACAGATGTACGCAAGCATGTTGACTATGATAACCCTATTAAAAAAATAAAAAGGCTTGAATAGACTTCAGATGATTAAATATGTCAGAAAGAAAATGTATACAGTATAAAGTTTCAAACAATTATAAAAATGCAACAAATGTCTTCATTTTGTCATGACAAAAGCAACACTTTTGTGTGTGATTTTTGCAAGTGACGCGATGCTGTGTTGTCCTTGAACAAAATATGCTGCTCACCTGGATCCAAAGATCTGACACTGAACGGTTTCATCACCAGGATGGTTTGACCTTCATTACTTTTATTTTGCTTAGAGCCTGAATGTGACGTGCTGACACGCAGTGTGTGAACATTCTGTTTACATCTCAGTTTGAAAAAAAAAAAAAAAACATTCAAAATTTAGTTTTGCAAGTTTGTTTTAAAGATTCAGACTATGTTACACAGAGACGTGCACTCATGACCTCGTCACACTACAAAACAGTGGTGACATTTTCTCGTGTCACACTCGTGCAGATACTCTTGGCAGACTTGCTGAATCTGGATGTTAGGGTTTGAATTTGAATCTAAAAACGCTGATTGCTTAAGCTCTGACTGGACACTTCTCTGCACTCCCCTTAGTTTAGAATCAACCTTTGTGTGCAAAGCCAAAGAAAAGAAGAAAACAAGGAGTTATTTATTTACCTGTTCGAGCCCCTTGTCCTCATCATCCAGTTCACTAATGGACTGCATGAGGGAGAACAGGTTCATCCTGCCGCTGCGATTCAGACTCGGAATAACCTTCAGATTAAAGAGACGTGGGATTAAAATATAATAACGGTTTCAGATGAAGAGTGTGCGTGTGTGTGAGGCAGCCTGCCTACCTTGTCTGGCTCATTGATAGTGATGATGGGGCTGACTGCTGGTCCCGTCTGGCTTGGAGACTGGATGCTGTCAGCCATGGGCACCAGTTCTTCAAACACCTGCGTGTGATTGAGACAGTTAAGAGTTCAACTTGTTAACGAAACAAAAGTTGACAAAAACTTCATTTTATTGATAAATTACATCATGGTCTTCCTCAGAATCGTTTTTCTCCTCTGGACTGCCTGAATCTTTTTCATCTGGACTCTCATCGTCGTCGTCATCATCCTCGCCTTCGTCAACGCCCTCATCTTCTTCTCCCTCGTCCCTCTTCTGTGACGTGCCGTCGAACACCCCCTCTTCGTTTTGCACTGACCTTTGTCTGTGGTCTCTGGACTTCCGCTTCCAGAGCGCGCTGTGACGCTGCTGACTGAAAAGACAGATGGACATTCCTCACACTGCTTCAAACGTTGAAGACGTTAGCAAACACACACACACACAAACTGTGTGTGATGTTTCTGAACAGCCTGAGGTCCAACCTGGCGCTCAGGATGCCGCTGTAGGTCTGCAGCTGCTTCATGAAGCCCTCGTTGGGCTTGATGATGGTCCGGCGGTCTCTGACGTAGGCCAGCGCCACGTCCAGAGGCCAGCACTGCTGCTTCATGGCGTAGGCGATCACCGTGGACGCAGATCGAGACACGCCCATCTTACAGTGCACCAACACGGCCTGACCGTTTTTTCTGTAATGAAAGAGGAGTTTGAACACATTTTTACGTTCGATTTGTGAATTTGATTCCCTCTCAGGGATTATTCTGGTCCCTGGGTTTCTCTTTCAGAATTAAAAATCAAAAAGCAGAAGCTGCCGTTTTCTGTTTGACTGTTTCAGTCGGTGTCACTCGGTCTGCATTTGTAGACATGCAGCAACAACTCAAAACAAAACTGGGTTTTGAGTCAAATGATGTAATTAATGTAGAGACTTATAATAGAGAATATAACAAAGGACTTCTGTAAAAAGTGTCACTCCCGCTTCATAACTCAGAACTTAATTAAATATTTGTTTAAACCCTCTGGCATTTCTCATGATCTAATCTGATCACAAGAAAGGCCTGGGGCTGAAACAGTGATGATGCTGATCGAGAGCTACAAATCTGTCTCATGATCTAATAAAGCTCTGAATGTGCAGCACGAAACAGTATTTATAGAAAAAACAAAAAGAGCGTTCTAACAATCTAATTCTGATTTTGAGGAAGAACAGGATGATCAGACTTTATATAGCACGCAGGGTGAAGTTTGATTTATCAAAGGAAGATGTATCGTGACACTAGAGAAAGCCTTTTCCCACAGTTTGAGCACTAATTCACAACAGATGACATCACAAGGCCCAGGCAAACATAGGGAAATAGGTAAACTCAAGTCAAAATTTGATTAAATCATTTTCAATATTTTTGTAATCGTTTAAGGTCTATTGGTAACAAAATAAAAGTTGCCCAAGAATTAAAAATTAATCAAGCTTCTGAAGGAATTATTTCTTCTCAATGACAACTAACTTATTGGTTAATAATGTCAAGGAAGGGCCCTTTTATTGTTACTATTTTTTTTTTTTTAAGGAGCAATAAAGATTTAGTGAAAAACTTCAGTTCAAGGATGCTTTTGTGCATCAACATTGTCCAAACAGCTCACAAGCACAATCCTGTCTTTATCCTGACCCAGAAGATTAATAAGAAATCATTTGTACCATCTGCAGTAATATTTTTAGACACAGCGTAATGGAGGTAAGCTAATGGTGATAATGTGGTTTTCATTAGGAGGTTTTTTTTTTTTTTTGGTATTTGTGTTGAGAAATGCATGTTGAAGGAGAATTTCGACCACAGTTGTGATGCTCCATAAAGTTGATCTCATCTCATCTTAGTTTTCATCAAACATACAAAACTATAAAAGTTGCAATCAGAGTAATATGTCCCCCCCCCCCCCACCCCAAAAAAAAGCAAAGTGTAAGTTACTAATATGTATTAATGTCAAGTAGCCAGCTGAAGTATCCTCAGTCTTACTGTAGATGAAAAGATTGTCAACAGTTGTTTCATTTGATCAAATATGAGGCATCTCTCAGCTCAAAGATGAGAAACAAAAGGGAAACATCTTCAGATTATGTCTACCAGTAGGGCTGCATGATATATCACAACTATCACAAGTTCAGTGTGCAGAACATCAATATCACAAAGTTTTCTAAAGAATGGCGGACAATACCAGAACACATCTGAATTTGTCAATCTGATGCACTTCAGCCCCACTATTTATTTATTTTATTTACCCTGTATTTATACAGGTAGTCTCACTGAGCCACGATAACTCATTTTCAAGAGAGACCTGTTTAACTAAACACCCACATCCGGCATGTGGAGAGCAGTGGTTCCCAACCCTGGTCCTCGAGGAACACCATCCTGCATGTTTTTACTCGTTTCCCTGCTCCAACACACCTGATTCAGTGATCTGATTACTTGCTCAAGTTCTGCAGAAGCCTGTAAATCACCCATTCATTCAAATCAGGTGGCAAAGCAGGGAAACTACTAAAACATGCAGGGTGGTGTTCCTCAAGAACCAAAGCTGGAAACAACTGGTAGAGTACTTCGTAATGAGAGCACATGTTTATATGTCATCACAATATTCAGTCAAATTATTGAAATCACATGTGTTCCTAATGTTGGGCAGCCCTTCATACCAGCATTTTAAAACTTAATATTACCCCAATATATATATATTTTTTTCCAAGTATAAAAACAAAAAAAGAGTAACTGTAGAATATGCTCAGCACCATGAGGAGCTTTCAGTCAAAGTGTGGACTGACAGAATAGATGTCTCATATTTAAAGTAAGCTATAGTCATTATAATTTATATAATTTAAGGCCAAGTGAGAGAGAGAGGAAAAAAAAACTATACTAGAGCTTTCCAAATCAACTGCTCAGGAATAACTCCAAAATATGACGAGCATGAATTAATATGATAATTAACACTAAAGTAGGTGGTATTAACTGATACTAAGATACTGCCTGATACTCTTTACCGTATTTCCGTCATACCCGTCGCACCGCCCTATAAGTCGCACGTCCAAATAAGTCTAATAAAGTGGGAAACAGCATAAATACAGTACAGTATGTTGCTTCGTCATATAAGTCGCACGTCCAAATATGTCTAATAAAGTGGGAAACAACATAAAGATGTCGTTTCGCCATATAAGTCGCAGCTATTATGTGCCACCACTGTGGGCGGTGTTGTGCCAAAAACCAAACGGTGGCAGGAGCGTGCACAGGAGGACTTTAAGAAGACTTTAGCAAGATTAACACTTAAAAACAATTATTTGTTTGCTCGAAATTACAGTAAAGGTGTGTCTCAGTCTAATGTTTCCTTACTAAATGCACTTTGATGGTCAAATCAGCTGCGTTTCACAAGCTGATTCACAGAAGCGGGAGCGTGCAGAGAGAGGGCCCAGTGCGTTTTGCTTCAAAATATAGCAAGATAACCACCTAAAAACTTCTTTTTTTTTGTGCTCTACTTTATAGTGAAGGTGTGTCTCAGTTTAACTTTTCCTTAACAAAAGGACTTTAATGGTCAAATCAGCTGCATTTTAAAAGCAATCGCTGCCTCGTTGCTCCAGGAGCACGCAGAGGGAGGAAATCAGGAAGGAGGAACGCTGTGCATTTCTTTGAAATTTAACAAGATAAACACCTAAAACAATTATTTGTTTGCTCGACATTATAGTAAAGGTGTGTCACAGTTGAATTTTTACTTAATAAATGCACTTCAACGGTCAAATTAGCTGCATTTCGCTGGGGCGCTGCAGAAAAATGAAGCTGATTTGATGGTTGCTCCAGGCACGATTCTGGAGCTGGACAAAGGTGGCGGGTTATGGCAAGCCGATTGTGTCATTAATAGCCACTTTTACCTATTAAATGACACAACAGCATGCCATACTCCTCAAACGCCATCTAGCAGCTGAAAATGGTAGCGTTCAATATTTTCAATGTCAGAATGAATGAAAATGGTCATATCTCAGTCAAAAATTGGTTTGTAAATATGAAAAAAAAAAAAGTCATTTCGCTGTATAAACTGCAGGACATAGCAATTATGTAAAAAACTGTGACTTATTGGCTGAAAAATATGATAGGTTTGTATGTTACTCTGAACATGGTGTGGGTGTATCCCAATAAATGTAAGGACAGAAAAAATACTAAATTCAAATATGATAAGTGTGCTTGTACTCAAAATCCTGCACTCTGAGTTATCTCCTGGTGTATTGGGTGTTTCTGATCTACCTCGCAGTGTTGATAAAGTTGTATGTGTCCGACCAGTGGGGCAGCAGGTCAGTGGACTCCACATCGTACACTCTGACGTTCATGTAAGTGAAGGATTCTGGGAAAAAATTGTCAATTTCCCTTGTGACGTTCAGAATGTAGCCGACGCTGAAAGACAGACAAGAGGCAGACTCAGAGCCATGTAGTGACTCAGCAAAACTCAACGTTCTGAATGACATGTTTCCGTGAAACAATAAACCACACAGATGGATAACAATTAACAGAGCTGCAGCTTGCAGACAACATAAAAACAAAACAAACAAACAAAAAATAAACACTGACTTGTTTTTCTGCAATTCCTCAAAGTTAGCTGCATTCCACTCCGAACCCTGAAACAAGACAAAAAAAGAAAGAGGTTCAATCTGAGAGAACTGACGAGGCAGAAAAGGCTGTCAGGTCTGTCAACCCTATCACTGTGGACACACAGTCGCCCACAGAGGGGAAGTTAAAGTCACATGACAACATCCTGGTGACAGCACACTTCTGTAGATTACAGGCCTCAGTAAAAGAAAGGCTTCTCTATTACAGCCTTTAACATGAACACTCACCAGGTAAAGGTAATCAAATATTTTGGAGGGCTTGTCCATCTGAGCCATCGTCACCAGGATCTCGTTGTCTATGTACTCCTTGTAGGGTCTCAGTTCGATTCGTATCCTGGTCTCCAGAGCAGAGTGCACCTACAGCAGCAAAGAAAAACAACACCTTCATCGACCGTTTTAATTTCATTAGAAATGCTTTTTTTCAGAAAAAACTTTGTGCTTTACCATTTTAGATGTGAGGTTGTCCAGGTCTTCTGTCCTCATGACGTCCCTCAGATGCTCTTTGATGAGTCTTTCATTGGAAACTCTATCTGCGGAGCTTTTGTTGTACAAGAAAAGTTGGGCTTTAGTCCAAGTTGATCAGTAAGAGGACACATAACCAATTTATTTCCATTTCTATGTGTGGTGATGACTTGTAACATCTATTCAAGTACTCTGCTTGATTTAATCACCCAATAGTAAACAATTTTATTCTACTTGAATAGATAAATCTAATTAGCTAATAATGCAATGTTACAAATTAACTGTATTACTTGCTTGTAAAGCCCCTATTGATCAGCCTAAATTGTTTTTCTACTAAATGCAAACTCCAAATAAGTAGTTCTATACTTCTGCTTGGTTAAGACTTTAAATGCATGTTTGTAGAGGAAAAGCGATACAAAGTTCTCCTTTTAGTGACAGCCTGAAAAATGCTCTTCTGGTACAATGGCACTCAAACAAGAAATGTTTCTTACTTCTGTCCATTACTGTCCCTGCGGACGGACTCCAGGTCATTCATGGCCTCCCACTCGTTCAGGCAAAGGCGATCGGACTCGATGTGCTGGAGGTAGTGCTGGGACCACTCCAGCCCACTGCCTGGGATCACAGCCGATTTGACCGCACGCTCGCAGCAGCCATGCAACACCTGAAGGATGGACCTTACACCAGAGGGGATGGGGTAGAGAAAGAATTTAATATCAATATGTCCACCTGAACAGTAAATATTTAAAAGGGTCTGCAGGGGCCTTCTCTCTGGTGGTCTGCTACAAGAAGACAACAGAGGTGTGTGCACAGCCAAGACTCAGATCCTATCACTCTGAGCACATTTAAAGGTGGTTTGAGGGTGATGTGCATGTTTCTAAAATGACTTGTTCTCTACTGATGAAACTCAACAGCACAGTTGCCAGAAATCCCAGCAGACTCCCTACAAAACTGTTTTCCCTTTAGACCAGAGGTGTTCAATTAAAACTCGCTGAGGTCCAGTTACTAAAATTTATCCTAGTAAAAAGTCAGAACGAAAGTCCATTTGTCTTTTATGGTCTTGCCTATCTGTAGTCACATTTTTGTTGACAAACTGCATTTTATGGTAAACAACTTGCTCTTTTACCATATTTAAAAGTAGTCCCAGACAAATACATTTAGGGCCTTTATTTCATAATAAAACTGAAAGCTCAGAATAAAATACATCTTACATGTGCAAACAGAGCCTAATAAGCTGTTCTCTCTTAAACTGAAGAGGTCAAAGAATTGAAGACTTAAACTTGAAGTAAAACAAGTAACATCTTTAGAAAACAGAAAACAATAAAAAAAAGTGTAAACAGAGCAAGAAAAGATTTTTCTCTTTATTTTGCTTAAAGAGACAACAACCTATAAAAAATGCAAGTTTTCAAGTAAAACACTTCAGGAAACAATAAATAAAAATGTCTCTGTTAGGAAACAAATGAAAACAGCATTTAACAACACCTGTTCTCTTTTGATTAGTTGTTTGACTTTTCTTACTGAGAGAAATGGACATGGGATTGTCCTGTTAAATCTAGGTTAGAATGGAATCAGAGCAATGCAGCTGAACATTAACATCTGTAATCATCACTGACTCTGAACAGCTGCAGCTGTGCCAGAACATCATCTGCTAAGATTTCTGATTTTCTGCTTGCTGTTGAAGCCGACGTCAGGATTTGTTTTATTTTTATTTCACACGTCTCGTCTTTTTGTTTTCCATCAAATGTCGCAGCAACAGCATTTAAGCGCTTCCTTCACGACTGTTCCGTCACTAAATGTTTTTATTATTATGTTGCTCCAAAATCCACGATACCTTGAGTGAACATTCAGCCGCTGCTGGACTGTAAAAGTATTTGTGGTGAGGAGGGTGGATCTGTCATACAGGGCTTGCAGTTCGGTTAATTTACTGCTCTCTGCTCAGACTCCAGCAGATAATGTTGCTCAAAAGAGATTTGAAAAGCGCTTCATGTTGCCACTTTTAATTAATGCAACTGTTTTGGAGAGATGAGGCAACAGGTTTTGCTGGAAGAACGATCATAAATTTCTCTGTCCATCTTTAAAACAACAGTTTTCAGCATCAACTTTTCTTATTTTGGAGCACGACATGCTGTCTCTTCCTCTCTGTTCCTTCTCAACTCTTCTCCAGTGAGAGCTCGCTGCACCGTGCAGGGAAAACAAGAGGTTTGATTGGCTCATTAACTGAGTGACACTATTACTGTAACATCTGAAGTACAATAAACTTCCAAATTACTTATTAGTGACCTCTGCTTTAGACCCATGTTAATGTTTGGTGTAAACACAACAATCAAACATGTCTGTAGTTTAGAGTGTAGTACAACTATTAGTAGAAGTAGTGATATATAAATGCTCAGTGTTCTTTATGAACGGCTCAGCTCCATTTTGTTTTCTTTTATAGATGTTTTTTGTGCAAATGCTGAATCAGCATTCACCCTATTGTTTTCTGGTTTTTATTTTCCTGTGTGTCTTTTGTAACCTACAGGGAATTACTTCTGCATATGTCGACTATGAAAACATTCAGCTCAAGACCAGTGATGTGACTTTTGGTTTGTGTAACTATTGTACAATTCAGACCATTTAACTTTATTTACAAATATTCTTTCCAAATAAATATATTGAGATCTTGACAATTCCTTCAAAAACACTGTTCTTTATAAAACCTGCTTCAACATACTTTAATTTCATCTTCTTATGCTACTTTTAGTTTGTAGCAACTATTAGCTTTTAGCTAGCTTTTTGCTGTTTTTAGATTTCAGCTAGATTAGTTTGTAGCAACTATTAGCTTTTAGCTAGCTTTTTGCTGTTTTTAGATTTCAGCTAGACTGTTATTACTTTTAGCCAACCCTGTGCTGCTTTTAGGTAGTGTTTACTGTTTTTACTTTTCCACTAGCCTTTAACTACATAAAGTTTTTTCATTTTTTTAGTTCACGTTGCAAATTCTCAGAAAAGGCAGTTTCTCTCATTATTTTTTGAGATGTGATTTGGTCTGACATGGTGAAAGAACTGACAGATATGTTGGAAATAAAGAGGAGTGACACGCAGTAAACTGCTCGAGGCTGGAACCAAATCTGGACACGTTGAAAGCTTCTGTACATTTGGTGAACATTCTAGCAGCGGAGGTGAAAGAAGCATCCAAGAATTTTAGTTTTACTACTTCCGTTCTAGCAACACTTACCACATGGTCTGCATGGAAACTGGCTTAAAAATTCTGGTTTCCTCTGCTGACGTCACGCTAAAACCACTACGGGGAGATTAAAAAAAAAAAGACAAATGTCTGATAAGAAACATTATAAGAGAAAAAAATAGTTAGCTACAGAAGATAGAGAGAAAATATTCAGTGTAAATTAGTAATATTTCCAAAGGATAAAGTGACAAATGAGTCATGTGAGGGCAGTGAGAAGGATAAACTCTAACGTTGTGAGAGGTGTGAGCCAGCCTGATGGGGTGAACATGCTCATATCACAATTTGACACATCATCATCTTGTTTGACACTCAGCATTAGTTAAAACACAGCAGGCAGCAAACAGCACAGTCCTCACACCTCAAATGTTTAGCTCTTCACATCAGCCTCCTCTGTGTATTAGCAGACATTTTAAGTAAAGAGAAGCTGACTGGTGCAATCCACAGTAATTAAACTACAGTGAGTTGTAATAGAGCTACAACCAACATGTTTAGTCAAGCCAAGTCACATTTTTTTATATAGCACATTTAAAACAGTAACTGTTATCAAAATGCTTAACAAAAAAGATCACAGAATCAAATATTAATAACAAGATATTCCAGCATCAGGAATAAAAGCATAAAAACATGAAGTATAGTTAGAAACAATGAAGCACTAACTCAAATCACCCTGCGTTAAATGTCAGGGAGTAAAAGAAAAAAGTCATGAACACAATCATCAACAATGAAATACTAAATGAGATCACACTGTGTTGAATGCTAATGAGTGCAGATGTGTTTTGAGGAGAATGTTGATGAGTAGATTGTTCCAGAGCTTTGGGCCCACGACTGAAAACGCCCGATCTCCTCGGAGCTTCAACCTGGTTTTTGGTACAACCAAAAGCAGCTGGTTAGATGATCTCAAGGCCCGAGAAGGAACATAAGGGTGTAGAAGGTTGGAGAGGTATGAGGGTGCAAGGCCATTAACACACTTAAATGTCAGCAGAAGAATTTTAAAATCAATTCTGACATGCACAGG
>JARVLU010000952.1:18930303-18950534 GCA_031762415.1 Simpsonichthys santanae | reverse complement strand
ATGGGGGTCAAGATGGTGTAGGGGCAGAGCAGCCAACCTGGGACCCAAAGGTCCTGGGTTCAATCCCCAGTCATTGCACATCTCATGATGTCTCTGAACAGGACACCCCATCCCCAGGTGCCCCCCACAGCCGCCCACCGCCCCATCTGGTGGCGCATGGGCTAAAAGCAGAGAGCCAATTTCACCATTGTATGGGAACATACAATGGTGAGCTGGACTAACACAATCTGATTTGCAAACAGAACATGCAAACATTGTATGGAAACATACAATGGTGACAATACATAACACTCACTTATTAAGCAAAATAAAACAGTCAGATTTTTTTTTTTAAACTAAAGGATTTTTAAGTGCATCTCATAGTTCAAAAAATACAGTAGTTGCCATTTTGTCCATTTAGTTTTTCAGCGGGATATGATTTTAAAGAAAAAGGTTGATATTTAGCAGCTTTTACAGATTAAGCTACAGAAAATATTGTAACTGACAATTGAAACTTGAGCCAGAACTATTATTTTGATATAGATTAGTCTTTAACACTATTTAGTTTATATTTAACCTAATGAATATTGTCTTTTTCTTTTAGCACAGGAGCCCAGATTAAAAATATCCCAGTGGTTACTGTGTTTACATTTCAGTTGACCTGTCTCTGATTTTAGGTCCAAACCTGAAAGTAATCAGCACTTTGTCTGTGGGATTCGACCACCTGGCTCTGGATGAGATCAAAAAACGGTGAGCTGGACTAACACAATCTGATTTGCAAACATATGTGTTTTATACCTGTTTACTCTACCCAGGGGGATACGTGTTGGATACACTCCAGATGTCCTGACTGATGCCACTGCAGAGCTGACCGTGGCTCTGCTGCTCGCCACCGCCCGCAGATTACCGGAGGGTGTGGAAGAGGTCAAAAGGTCAGTCTCACCAAGTTATTCATTGATGCTAATTATTTTTTTATATTTGCCTTTCTGTTACTTTTTAACCCCAAAAGGAAACAAGTGCTGTCGATTAGTGATACAATGGACGTATTGTTTTGTTCTTCTCAGCGGTGGCTGGAGCTCATGGAAGCCTCTCTGGCTGTGTGGTTATGGTCTGTCGGGCAGCACTGTAGGAGTCATTGGACTGGGACGCATTGGTTACTTTCATTACTCCATACACTTTGCCAGCACAACCTCGTTATCTCAGGACCCATTCTAAGATTCTTGAGACAACCTTCTGCTGTTGACAACTTGCTTTGTGTTCAGGTATGGCCATAGCTCACAGGCTCATGCCGTTTGGAGTGAAAAGGCTGCTGTATTCTGGGAGATCAGCCAAACCCCACGCTACTGAAGTGAACGGAGAGTTCGGTGAGATGATGCTGAAAGAAAAATGGGGATGATAAGAAATGCGGTGAAGCCTAAAGAGCTTAAGTTATAATGAAAGAGTTGGTTAAAAATGTTTCTGTTTGTAGATTTGCAGATTTAATCATCCGTTTCCTCCCTTTCCTTTAATGTCCGTCCGTCTTGTCTTTGTCGAACAGTTCCACTGGATACGCTTGTGTTCGAGAGTGACTTTATAGTTGTTTCCTGCTCACTGACTCCAGAAACCCAGGGCCTGTGTAACAAAGCTTTTTTCAGCAAGATGAAAAAGACAGCAGTCTTCATCAACACGAGCAGGTGAGCATCCAGCACAGTCGTCGACGTTTTGTAAAGCGTGTTCCTTGAACATCTACTGATCAACTTGTGATAATTTATATACGTCTAAAACACCAGCATATTGGACATGATTGTTTTAGAGGCGCTGTGGTGAACCAGGAGGATCTGTATGAGGCTTTGGCCGGTGGACAGATCGCTGCAGCCGGACTGGATGTCACGACGCCCGAGCCACTTCCAACAAACCATCCACTTCTTACACTGAAAAACTGCGGTAAGTAGATTTACCACAAGTTGCACTGATGTTTTTTATTCCCAAATGTGGATCTATTTGCATCCTAAAATATATTTTTGATCCCGTCTTTCATCTCGTTCAGTGATATTACCACACATCGGCAGTGCCACTTATTCCACAAGAGGTGTCATGTCGGCTTTGGCAGCCAAAAACCTGCTGGGAGGCTTGCAGGACTCAGAAATGACCAGCGAACTCGTCTTCTGAAAGAAACTGGTGATTCTCTTCCCACTGGTGCTGCACGGAGGATGGAAAACAGTACAGTGTAACAGAGAAGTAGAAAATAAAACTCAACAAAGTACTAAAGTAGTGCACACATGTACTGGAACTAGTTTGGGTATCATAAAAAGTTATTTTGGTTTGTGCATGTAATGCTGTTATATTTTTAATCACCAAAAAGCAGTTTGAGGAAGGAAACTGGTACATTTTTCTGTCATTTTGTGGGTTTAGGTTCTTAAAAAAGCAGCTAATGAACAGAGAAGCAGCACTTTTGATCACATTTCAGTCTTTGTAGAAAAAGGAGCAGATTTTATTGTAAATTCAAACAAAATAGAGCCATTTATTTATCTTTTTACTTGGTTCTATAAGTTGTCAACACTTAAAAATCACAGTCAATGTGACTTAAAAAATAAATTAGTCTTCTGTTTTGATCAGCACATTATTCTGTTGTTAATGCTCAAAGTCTGCACTCACTCCATCGCCAAGCATTCAAGTTGTATACCAAGTAAAAAATATTCATCCAAAAATGATGTACAGATGTGCAAAAATGTGTTTTACAATGCAGTTGCCCCTTGATAAAATCTGATTTATAATCTAATACATTTATCGTTACTTTTTCCACAGAGTCAGAATTACAGATTATGCTTTCAGATTTATTGTGTGAACGCTAATGAAGCGTTCACACTGTGATCCATTTTTCTTCTGTATGTTTGTCAGCACGATTCTCGTCCCACAGTTTTCAAGCTACTTCAACCAATCATATACAGTATTAAAACGTTCAGCTCTTTCAGGACAATCCAGCTATGACTTTTGGTATTGGTGCAACTTTAGCTTTTTGAAATATTTAGATTTTTCTGCCATTTCTTTTCCTCAGAGGAAATGAATTGAGCTCATTTTACATCCTTCTAATCTTTAGGTCTGTTTACAGCCTTTTCCTGCTCCTTTAACGTTTAGTTCCAGTTCAGCTTCCTTGTGCAAATTTGAAAAAGAAAAATGAGCTAATTTCAGCTTGTTATGCTCCTTTCAGTTTTTTCTACTCTTTTCAGCTTTTTCTATTTCAGCTACTATTTAGCTGTTTTATGCAATTTTTCACTTTTTCAGCTAATTCCACTTGTTGTTTTATTTTTTTTAGCTCATTTCAACTCATTCTGCTTCCTTCTGTTAATTTAAGCTTCTTCCTGTCTTTTCAGCTGCTTTGCAGCTATTTCTTGCTAATTTCAACTTTTTTAGCTAATTTTCTAATTTTTGTGCTCATTTCTGCTTATTTAAACTAAATTCAGCAAATATGTGTTCTTTCTGCTTTCTTCTGCTAACTTGGACTTATTCATCCATTTCAACTACATTTCATATTTAACTAACTTCAGCTGTTTTTCATCAAAATTTTCAGCAATTAGCAATTTTGCAGACAATGCAATTTCTCTAGTTTTGAATATATTGCTTTGCTTTAATGGGGTCCTAAAATAAAAACATGATTCACTTGGATTTCATGTAAGCATAAAACGAACATACAAATATATTTTTTATGGATTTTTTTCTTAAAAATTCTGTAAATGTTTGTCTTCAGCCGAGTGTATTTGCTAGAGCAGGGCGTCGGGGAAAGGCTGGTCCTCTCTCCAGCTCATGCAGCTGTTCTTCGAGTGTTTGTAGAGATGAGAGGACTGGCTGAAGCGTTTGCCACACTTTGGACAGGGATAGGGCTTCTCCCCGGTGTGCACACGGATGTGCTTTTTACAGTCCGTCAAGTTCATGAAAGTCTTGCAGCAGATCTTGCAGGCGTATTTCTTATCCCCTTCCACCAGCAGCACGTGGTCCTCAGCTGCTGCTTTCTTGCACTTGGACATAACGTCCTCTGAAGCTCTGGTCAGGACGGGTCTGTCTGTGGACTCCGCTGCAGAGGAAGTATCCGTGCCGGCTTCTGAGCCCGGCAGTATTTTAGGGGCGATACGACGAAATGCCGTCGCCCCGGAGCTTTTCGTAGGCCTGGAGGGTTGGACGAGGGAGGCGTCCGGACCTGGTTGGAAGAATCCTGTCAAAGGGTTCTGAGTTGGCTGGAGGATGATGGTGTCGCTAAAACCAGAGCTTTGAGTTGGAAGGAGCTGCTGCAAGGGGACCGAGGTCACTGGAAAAACGAGAGATGAGGAGGAATCTGAGCACTGGGTCAAAGACGTGCCTGGTTCTTCTGACTTGTCGCTCCGTAGACCAACATCTGTAGGAGCATCGTTGGCAGCGGCAGCAGCTGTAGCAGCAGCCGTGAGGCTAACCAGGCTGTCTTCTCCCAGAGCTCCCATCACACTTTCACTGCTGGGATTAAGGAAGCAGGAAAAGGTCAGCTCAGAAAGGCTGTCCAGGCCTTCACCGTCTACAGCGTCCTCGCCCAGATCTCCAGCTTCTCTCTGCACAGCTGTGCACACAGAGGCCCTGTCGGTCTCAGCTGTGGCCTTTTTCTCATCGCTCACCGGCGCCTCTAAACCGCCCGCGCAGTCTTGCAGCAAAGGTGGAGGAGAACCGTTTGGCAACGTGTCCAAGTCAGATGTGAACGAGCAAAGAGTTTCCTTTTTTATCTCGATCACGGCCATCGTCGGCTCGTCCTGCTCTTCCTCTCCCACTTTGACTTTGACCACGGCGTCTCCATCGCCACCCTTCTTCCAAACCTCTGCTCCTCCCGGGCTGCTGTCTGACTGCGTTGGCAGCTGGATTTCCTCTGCCTCTCCCTTGGTTGCTTTGTATTTCTTCTCCTCCTCTTCGTGGTCTTGGTTTTCCCAGCTGACGGCCATCTTCAGGCAGTCCAGGGATGATGGAACTCCTCCCTCCTCGGTGCTCCTGGTCACAGTTGGTGAATGCTCCTTGTAGTCCCCTTCAGGCAGTCTGGAGATCCTCTTCTTGTCATCAAGCCTCTCTTCATTTGATTTTCTCTTCTGTCTCAAAGATTGTGCCGTCTTCCTGCTGCCTCCTTCTCGTCCACCAGACTGACTCACCTCCACTACTACGTCCTCGTCATCCGAGTCCTCCACTGTGACCTGCTGCTTCACTGACCTCCACCCTTTAGGTGCTGAGGTTGGGAAGTTCTTCCTGGACAAGTGGAGCTTGCAAGCCTTGACCACAGTGTTGAGGTGCAGGTGGGACGCCGCCAACAGCACATCCATCACATTGGAGACCCCCAAAGAGAGGGTAGAGGTGTAGATCATGTCCAGCAGGGTGGAGAAGGCCTCTGGGGTTACAACCTCTGGGTCTAGCTCCATCACAATGGGGGCCCCATCTCTCTGAGCTCCTGGGCCCTCATCATTAGAGCCGAGGAGCGCCCTGAAGTGAGAGCTGCAGGCGGCCAGGATGGAGCGGTGGGCCCTGAAGGTCTGGCCTCCAACCATCACCACACAGTCGCACAGCTGGGCGTGGAGGCGCTGCTGGTTGAGCTGTTTGAAAATGAGCTGGAAATGACCCGGGAAGTCCATCACAACCGGCGGCGGAGCTGAAAAATCCCACGTTATGTTAACTGCTGAACGCCCCACACCTCCTCTGAGGGCCGCCTACATCCAGCATGGCGTTCTGTTGAAGGTTGTTGGCCGAGGCAGAGGATGCTGCGGAGGCTGGGCGCGTCTGGACCGACCAGAACACGGAGGGATGCGGAGCAAGACGCGTGCTTTGGCTCCAAATAATGAAACCAAAGCCACCGAGGCCGTGTGTCTGCAAATAACATGAAACCAAGCGTCTTTACAAAATAATTATCGCGTTGTTGTCGCGGAGCAAAATACAAGCGCTCGGTTTGGCATCCATTGTTTCAAATCCGTCAACAATTTGCACTGACGGACAACACCGCCGCCTGGTGGTGAACTCAGGGAAGAACAGCATTTAAATCAAAATTTCAACACCGTTTATTCAATAATAAATAATAAAGTACAGCACTTTATTATTGTGTTGGCATCATTTTATGTTCCCAAAGACGAAATTGGCTCTCTGCATTTAGCCCATCGCACCTGGGATACACCAGGTGGTACAGTAGGAGTACCCGTCACCTGCCGCCTTCCATGCCACAACTTGATTTCAGATTGTTTAATGCTGAAAAAAATGAGTTGTTGTACTTTTGGGTCAAACTGTAAAATGTTATGGTCTCACGTGACATTGCAAGATGTCATGCTCAGAGCATGTGTTAAGGACCACGCTCAGCTACAACCAAGACAAATTTTAGAGCAATAGCTGATTTGGCATTTTTGTGTTTTCCAAGGTCAGTCGGCTGTGAAAGTCATCTTACATTGGACCTATCCTATCATAGAGCTAGTGATTATTTTCTGAACATTTCATTTCAGTCCCTCCTGTCGTCCATGATCCATTTTGCTCACAGGTGACTAATTAACAAATCATACATTTTTTGTGCTCAGACTGTCAGGCATCAATCTACACCCCCTTTTTGACTTAATGTTTGTATTGGAATGGGAGATGGATTGGCAAAAAGGCAAAGCTCTGGATTTACTGACATATCTACGTTCTAATGTAGTCTGCGGGGGTTCTTTCATGACTGAAAGAACAAGAACTTGGATACAAGTGGCTGAAATGAGCTTTCTTTGCAGGGCGGCCTAGCTAGGTGTTAGAAATAAAGTGAGGATCTCCATCATCTGGTGGGAACTTAAAAGTGGAGCTGCTGCTCCCCTGCATCTAAGAGTTGGTTGATGTGGTCCAGAAGACTTAGAACTAAATATATTCTTTGGCCTGGGATCCCCAGGAGAAGCTGGAAATTGTTGCTGGGAGGAGGAATGTCTGGGTTTCCCTCTTTGCCCTTTTGCCCCCATGACCCAACTATGAATCAGCAGAAATAAATTGATGTATGGATGTTTGTGTTCCTTGTGTCAAGCATCTAAATCATCCATAGTTGTTACTATAATGTTACTAGTGTTGCAAATAAGACTAGACAAAAATGTGATTGTAAACAAACAAAAAAAAATGGACATTTAATTTCAATAATTTCAACACATTTCTTGACAAACTTTACACATTTAAACCAGAAAAATCAACTTTGTTTCCTAAACGGTCTAATGCCGGAGGCAGACACAAGTGAAGCCTCTACATTTTTTATAATCTGCAAGGTTACCAGTATATAAATGTTAAATTAGCCAAAAATATGTGACTAAGATGGAGCAACACTGCAAATGAAGACAGCTGTGGTCTCTGGTGAAGGGAAGGGAAAACGTTGGTCATGTTCCAGAGTGATGCTGCAACAGAAAGTCCTCCTCGCTGACTCTGGTGTAGGAGATTCTCATTGGAGGGATGGAGGAGTGGAGGATGGAAGAACAGATGGCTCGGCTCATATGCTGTCCAACTTCTTTAACACGTACGGAGCTGTTAACAAAAAATGTGAAAGTGATGTGGAAGCTTGCTGTTGCATCTCAGTGTTGCTTAATGTGTGACGGCTGGTAAAAAAAATATGTATAATTACTGAAGCACAGGAAGTGTCACATGAAAGAGTTATCTACACTAATATGTTTAAACCTCTTATAATAAGAGTCTGTGGGGATTTAAATACAATTCAGATGAAAACGAGAACAGTTTTCTCAACACCGGAGGAAAGTGAATGTTACAACACTGAAACAATGTGGGTTATAATTAAAACTAGAGGACTTTTTTGTAATTCATTCATTCAAGTTTATTTGAACAAGGACAGCACAATAAACAATGTTACATGTTAAAAACGAAGCAACCGATGTCTCGTAAAAAGGGTTTCTAGCCACAGGCTAATTTGCAAACCCAGTCCTTGGTTGGACTTTAATATAAAAACAGCTAAAATAAGATCAAAGTTTAATTAAGATTAAACAGTTCCCTCCATGGGGTTCAGTGTTCACAGATTTGGTTTTGTTTCAACCATTTTTTCACCTGGGAATTAAAAACTCTAAGATCAGTTAATGTTTTTATTGCTGATGGTAAACTGTTCCAGATATGAGGACCTTTAAATGAGAAGGAGCATTGACCAAATGAGGTTTTGTATTTTGCAGGTTTACAGTCTCTAATTTTGTGTAAATCTTGAAAACATACATAAAGAAAATACGTTAAACATGCATTTAGTGGCTCTAAGGTGCAAGGCACTAACATAAAATAAAAAATCTCAGTATTTTTAATGTACTGAGTTATGAAATATTAAATCATGAAAAGATAGCTTTGATATGCGTAATTTTAGTTCAGTTTTCCGTTTTGTTTTTGTATTTTACTCGATAGCTTTTATGTTTTGCATCTACTAAACTTTAATTCAAATTTACACTTTAATTGGATAACTTCTAATTGGGATAATTTATTACAACACAAAATAATTTGTGAATGAATTATCGCTATCATATGAGGAAATTCTGCTCTCTGCTTCACTTTCTCTTGAATTTTGTGGGATTTTGTTGAGCTTTGTCTAATGTTTGAGGATTACTGGTCATCTGCAACACTTACATGACAGCAACCATCTTGAAAAGCTTCAAGGTGACCACACTTTCTAATTCAATCTTCTTTAGTGGTTGATAGTTTGAGGTGAAACTTACTTTATTGTCTGAATATGGAATGCTCAAGAAGTTGACTAAATATTATTTGTCATTCTATATTTGTAAGAAGAAAAACCTTAAATAAGCAGAGGTGTCGTGTTTTACTCACTGGCTCTGAGCAGAGCGACGTATATCAGAAAGTTACGTAAAGAAGAGATGACGTCTTCTCGCATTTTCTTCTTCATCTCCTCCGGGTCGATTTTAGGTCCGAGTCCTTCCAGTTTGAACATTTTTTCACTCCAGTGTATTAGGGCTTCACGGCTTCAAGCTGTCCAGTGTTAGCGTGGAGGAAATCTGAACGGAAATACGTAACAACGGAAGTGGCAGTACGTAAGGACGGCGCGCTCCGAGGGACAAACTGTACGAAAGCGCCTTGTGAGAAAAAGAAAAAACGGTAATAACCTAAATCAACCACTAAGAGGCGGTTGAAACTAAAGTACAGTATGTAGAAAATGAGGCCTTTTATGTTGATTCATACGTTTGAATGATTTTCTAAAATAATAATAATTGTGTTTTATTTGGCCTTATTTTGACATTGCTGGAAGTTTAAAGCACTTTTCAATGTTTTTTTTCCAGTTTATAATGACGTCACAGTTTGGTATAAAAACACATGAATAACTCTTATCTCTGAACTTTTTAATCATGTCCCAATTTGAATTGAATTTCAGTCAGTTTGACATTGTTCAGAAATAGATAGATAGATAGATAGATAGATAGATAGATAGATAGATAGATAGATAGATAGATAGATAGATAGATAGATAGAGACTTATCACGTCTTTTGTAGATTAATAAAATCAACAGTCCTCTTTTTCCTTTGGAGGAAGAGAGACAGACAGAAATAGTAAAAAGGGGCTAACAAATTATCCTCCACTTTTGAAGACCTGGTTATCAAATCCTAAATAAAAGTGAATGAATGAGTGCGTAATCCTTTGGTTGTATTCTTGTTTCATTTCGTGCCGGGGAGGGGCGCGGGTCCTCTGGTCAGACAGGGATGGAGGCAGCTGGGAGGAGAGACGCTCAGAGGGAGGGGGTGGGTTATTCTGAGCTCAGGGCCGGGGATTAGAGCTGAGAGCAGTCCCAGCACGATGACAGCATCCAGCGCATAGCGACCTCCTCCACCATCACCACCACCGTCTGGACCGCGCGGAATTTTCCCTGAAATCTTCCTCCCTGAAATCTTCCTCATCACCCCACGGATCTGTTTTGGAGGGGGCCGGGGGGAATACCCCTCCTTCCTCTCCACCATCACACCCGGTCCGTCTCAGATCACGAGGTGAGTCGCTTGTTGTTTCCCGGTGTTATTGTCGGATGAAGGAGCGGCTGCGCGCGCCGCGTCGTGCCGTTTGTCCCCATTCATCCATCCATCGAAACCAGCCCACCATGGTCCTTTCCACACCTCACATGGCCTCAGAGAGGGGGATGTGCGCGGGTGAAAGTGAAATCCGATGAGGGTGATAAAGGGAAGCGGCAAAACGCCGACGTGTACGTGCGTTTTATTTCTTTGTTTCGCGCACGGACCTGTCAAAGTTTGATCAGCGGAACGGGGAAGCATCGACTATTCTGAGAATATTGAGATATCACCAGGGGTAGGTGGTCGATCCCCACAGAAGCCATATTTAAATATTCTGCACATGTGTGGTGCAAGGAGGGCCGGGAAATCCAGTGAAATCTACAGATTGGTAATCCCGGATCAGAGGGGGGAGTGAAGGGGAGGAGGGGGTGGGGGTGATGCCAGGACTCTAGGTTGTAAAACATTGTGAATGGGCGTAGGCGATGGCCGGAAGCCATCCAGACTCTTCTCTGCGCTTTTTGTCCGAGCCGTGCCGTGCCGGGCGCATCAGAGGCGCAACACAACTAGACCGGAACAATGCGGGTTTTCTCTCCCTCTCCGTTCTGGGGCCTTTATTTAATGCTTGACATGATACAATCTGAGCGCTCAGAGCTGATCCAGGACATTCAGTCTGCTGCAGGAGCTCCACACATCCCTGATGCTGCCATTTTTTTTTATTTTTTTTTTACAAAGACTGACTGCTCGGTGTGTTTTGCTTTCACTCTTGTGCGTGTACGTGCGTTGTGTGCTGCGGGCTTTCTTTCATTGTGCTGTGAATCAGGAATGTGCGCTCCGTCATGTGCAGAGGTCATCCTGCTGCAGGGAAACCACGACAGAACTCGCACATCAGGACTGACTTGATGCTTTTCATGGCACCATTGGCCTCAGTCTGCTTCACCGACTGCCCCACTTGCTGCAGCCAGCACCCCCTCCTCATCTTCTTTAGTCTCAGCTTCATGTGGAGGGGTTGCTTGATGCTTCAGCCTTATACATTGTTAAGTTCACCTTTATTCTTACAGGTAATCTGATAGAGATATGGTGCCTCCTTCTCAAGAAAGACCTGTTTCAGACACACAAGATAAGAAGGCAGTTGCCAACAGATTTGTCAGTGCAGTGCATGCATTAAATGAAAGGTATTAAAAAAAAACACAGGACTGATTTTCTAATGACGAGCTTGTTATTGTCACTAAAACAAGAGTTTAGCTGGACAACGTTGAGTCACGTAAAGAAATGTCGTTTCCAAGCCTTATAGGCTGCAAACTATAGAAAATCCTAAAAAAGAACACAGAATAAGGAGTGCATGCATCTCTGCGTGAAGATGCGTTGGCGGAAAGCTAAGAATGAATTAATAAATGAAGTTTTACAGATATCTGCGTCTGAACAAGTCAGTTTGGTGTGCAATGATGAGCAAATACACCGTAGTATCTCGCAGGGCAATTTACTCGTACAAGTCATGCAGGGCCTTGACTCCATGTCTCCAGAAATTCTGAACATGTCCAGAAAAGTTGCTCAAATTTTTTTCTTTCAATAGTGGGAACTAATTTATAAAAATCTCAGTTTAGGTAGTATCTCACTTAGCTGCTACTTTTGGGGACTGGAGACAAAATTGCAAGAAAATACCTAACTCCCTTGAAGGGTTTTGCATTTGTTATGCATGTGTAATCTATACACGGGTACACGGAGTATACCCATTAGAAAAGCTTGGGAATTACAGTATACCCACTTAAAAGTGCTCAATAATATGACATATGTGTCATTGTTAACACATTTGGAACATTTTATAGACACATTGAGTTGGTTCAACCTGTTTTTTGTATTATTAATACTTCTGTACTACTTAATAACTGAACATGTTTTGCTACCTTTAAAAAAAAAATAAATTCTATAACATGTTTTTAATATAATACCAACTGTTGTCCAGAGTTTGTTATTCATTCAAATTTATTCAAATACTGTATAAGCATCAGATATATTTTGAAATGCTCAATATGCTTAAAAATCAAAATAAATGGACAATTACACTGATGTGTGCACAGTATACCCCACACAAAAATGCAGACTATACCACTGATGTTAGTAGTACTCCATCATCATGTGTGAATAAAATCTGTCTCCACGTGAAGTCTGGATAAAAGGTGTTTGATGCATAAATACCATCAATAAATAGTATTTATTGATGATATTTATTAAATGCTATAAATAAAGACCATATTCAAATACCCTATTTACTAGAAGGCATGAAGGGAAAGGGGATGCCTTGTGTGGATTTAATGGAAAACTGCTGCAACTTTACTATTCTTTTGAAAACACAATCAAGTTTGAGAAATGCAACTAATGAATGATCTCAAATGCAGATCTTCACACACACACACACACACACACAAAAAACTGTCATCAGCCTAATAGTGTAATAAAAATGCACCATTCCAGCCCATGTTGTTAATGTAAACTGTATAAAAGCTGATCGGTCTGGTCAGGCCTTGAGAGGCTGTTTATTGCCTCTAATGGCAGCTCTTGATTATTCAAATCAAGTTATTTAATTAATTGATGAAGTGATACGTCAGTATTTCTGCTGATACTGGAACATTAGTGTTTTTTGGGGGGGGTTTTTTGCTCTTAAACGGTCTCCATTTCACTCAAGGGGGTGCTGACCTCATTGATGTGATGGCTCCATCACACACTTGACTGGCAGTGGGTCATAAAGTAGGACAACTCTCTTCATGACTCCATAGTACCTTAATAATGGAGACCCTTTACCTAAAAATAAAACATTAAAAAAGTCCACCACTAAATTCTAATGTGTACTGCTTTAGCAATATGAAACGTTAAAGTCCAGCAGCATTACAGTACAGTATAAGTAATATTCCAGAGTCTCTAACAGGCCTCATATTATATTTTCTTAAAGATAAGCTGTTTTTGAAGGAGCAGAGAATGAAACTGGCTCAGACAGACAGCTAAAAGCGAGACGCACGTTCTCCTCCCTCTCAGACGTCAACATCCTCCTCTGTTTGTGGCTCTGTCTGTCTTGTGAACATTCACAACGATATTGCAGCACACTAAAAGAGCCGTTGCTCAATATGTCACCAGGACAGTCAAGCCTTGCCAGGTCTCTGATGAAAAGAGCAAAATGAAGTGAGCGGAGCACATTAAGCCGTGTCTTCATATCGCTAATGGAGCGAGCTGACGGACTGAATGAACAGCAGATGTGATTAAGTTTGAAATATAGCAATCAGGGAAACAACAAACTAAGAATCAACAATCTAAACTGAACAGAGAGGCAGTGGAACTGCTATCACTGAAGGAATGACATCGCCAAGGCTGCTGTGCATGCCAAAGTCTTGAACAAAACTCCTGTGTGAGCTTTTAGTGCTCGTGTTGTGGAGGAGTCACAACTACCACCACGCCGAATCTTAGCTTGATATCCATAGATCTGACTGAACCACTGTCAGGATCTGTTTTTCGTTGTGCATTTTCTCTATTTACCTGCAGTTTTTCACCCTCTTGTGTTTATTTAGTTCTCCCCCAGTGTTTTCCAGTCACTTGGTTTCTGCTCCTGCCCCGCCCACTCTCATCCTCATTGTCTTTCTCCAGGTGTACGTCATTGTCCATATTTAGCGTCTCTTTAAGACTCTGTCAGTTTGTCTCTCCCTTGTCCGTGGATTGTTCTTCCGAGACGTCATGCTCAGCTTCCTCTGTTTCTCCCAGTGTCCTTTGTTTTTATAAGTTTACGCTGCCACGTCAAGTCTTAGGTTTTTCATTTTAAGTTTAATAAATAAGTACTTTATTTATCCTGGTGTTTCCCCGAGTTCTGTCAGCATCTGGGTTCAACGCTACGCCGATCACAACAACTTCAGGTGTTTTTGTGCTAAGTTGGCTAGCTGTGGCAGCCGTCACGAATTGGTTTACTCCAAAAGTTTATTCTGCTGAAATTTATTAAAATCCATCCGCGGTTGTTCATTTTGTATTTTGCTAAATGACACGGTGCACACACAGAAGCAAATAGTTACTTGATCATTCATCTTTCATGGAGGTGATAATAAGGAAAAGATTAAGGAAACAAAAGCAACAGACTGAAGAAATCAACGTTTTTACCAACTTTATGTAGTATTCTCTAGAAACTTAAACACACTTTGGACACAAAGATTACACAAAAGAGAAAAAGTCAAATTATAATTGTCTCTGGCAGCCACGCATCTCTGCATCACTTTATTGTTTTTAATGCATCCAAATAAAAGTGGAGGGCTCAAACCTCAGAGGGTGTTAGTGGCTACAAGCAGCTCCAAATATTCTGACATTATGTACAAACCACATTGTCTAAGTAATTTATAGAAAAGGATGAGTTATTACTGGGGGTGTGAAGATTTAACTGGTTTGTACCATTTCAAGGATGCACACAATGCAACTGCTTCCTCAGAGCAGCCGTAAACAAATGTAGTTTTGGTATTAAATACCAATGCATCGGTCAGTAGCATCATTGTACCAATAAAATCTGATCCATTTAATATTTGAAGTCAGTAGCAGGTTTTTTTTTTACTTTTTTTTTTTTTTTTCATTTACCCTTTATTTCTACAGGTAGTCTCATTGAGCCACGAGAACTCGTTTTCAAGAGAGACCTGTTTTAGAGAGCAGATGGTGGGGGTTAAGGGCCTTGCTCAGGGGCCCAGAGTTGGGGGAATGAGGGTGGAGGCAGGTGTGGGTGTTTCACCTTTTCCACCAGCAGTTTGAGAAATATGTGCATGAAGATCAGATTTTTTTTTCATTACTTGCAGCTAAGAGCTCTTTTTTTTGGCGGCAGTTCTTGCTGTTTAGCTGAATGGTCTTCTCTTTAGTGACACCTACAGTTGAGGAGTAAAACTGCAGCAGCGCCGGTGTAAACAGCAACAGACACCCTGAACATGTGCTTAACGCGGTGTAACTCAAATAACTTGCCAAGAAAAAAAAGTTCACACATGTTTTATTCTATATAAAGTGGAAAATTATGAGTCATTAAAAAGTATTAAACACACTGGCTGCTGGCATTTATTTTGCTCTAAGCCTAATTTTTAATGCATTATTTATGAATCGTGAGTCAAGTTTCATGAAAGTGTTTTGCAGTTTAAAAACAATCCATTTATGCTTGGCCATTTTTTTCTTAGGCAGTTAATATTTACCATAGTCTCAATATCTGCTATAAGACTGTTTCTTTGATTTGGTGTATTGATTTGAATTAAAAATGCAATGTTGAATCAAAACTCATATTTACATGCATCATATGGGGATGAAAGGCTGAACTGTATCACATTGTATCAGTTGTTGTTGCCCAAGTATATTTAATTTATCAGTGTGGATATGTATGGCATTGACCAGAGAGACACAACAGCAGGGTTGGAGCATGTCCTTTGTGCTAAAATGTTTGAATATCAGAAAATTTGATAATATTATTAAGTCCCAAGTTTGGTTTCCTAATAGTAACATTTTATTTGCTTTTAGTCCAAATTTTTGACTTAAAATTAGATTGGAAACGTTCAGCGCATTTTGCAGAATAAACTCGTTTTACTTTCCCCAATCTTTCCCCTCCTTCACAGCCACCAGATCTTTGGCCAACCCTAAGGACACTTGTTTTACAACACATCTGAAAAAAATTTAACGTGCTCACGAGGACTGAGCCATCCACCCTCCGACTGAGTCACTTGTTGTAAATTCCTTTTGTTGTTGCGCTCATGAAATCTGAAGCAATTCAGCTGCTCCACATAAACTTAAATCCCCTTTCACCCCGAGCGATTCACATTTTCGCACATGTTGTCAGCGGACTACACTGCTGTTGGACTGAATGTTCCCAGAAACCTGCGTCCAACTTTATTGGCAACGACTGTGAGCCTAAATGAAATGTTGAATAACTGGAGCGAGGCCTGCTGCTGCAGCTCTAAGCCTCCTGTGGAGCAGCTGTATCCGGTGCAATCACGTTTGACCGTTCACGAGTCTGATTTGGGCTTTTTTTTTTTTTTACTGTTATTTGTTGGGTTTGAAAGCTGGGCCCTCTCAAGTTTAAACTGACCTTTGGGGGTCAAGGGTTTGTTTCAGGGTTAAAGTTGAACATTCTAATTGTTATGGGGTGGCATCACAAGCTGGTTAAGACAAAGATCTTTGTGTTTTCAAGGGACAAGATTGGAATTGGGCCGTGTTTTCAAAATTAAAAGTGTATTGAATGAGCAAAACTCCTGTTGTATGATTCCATAAATAATGAAGGTGCTGTGCAAGCATGCCTTTTTATTTTGAGTCAGACATTTTAGTTTTTTCTTTTTTTCCCCCCTTGGCTTAAGATAAAGTTTTGCAGATATTCTGCTTGGACTCTGGCTTCTTTCACCTAATCTCTCGTCAAACTGTGCTTTAAATGACTTTTATTTAATTTTTGGTAGCTGCAGTTGAAAAAAATTATAAGTCATGTAAATCTGCAACAACACCTAAAGTACTTAAGATATAATCCAAAGTTGTTTTACAGTAAAGGTGTCTGTCATGTTGACACATCTTTGGCTCTTCCTTCATTTCATTTAATCAGCCAGAAGTACAAAATAATTAATACATCGGACAACAAGGCGGCTAAAATTGCACTCATTTGGACAAGAGCAACACTGTTGATGGAGATGTGAAAGGTCACAGATATTTTTCACCTATTCAGAATAATCTTTATTGACATCAGAATAATCTTTAATGCCAAATGTTATATAACTCATATTACCGTGTGTTAAGGGTTGTTATGACTGGACTGAGTGCTTGTGACTCTGACCACAAAAGTGGTCATGGCAAATGTAAAATTTAAGCTGTACTCTGTTCCTTTGGTTTATTCAATCTGTGAGCATTTACTACCAATAAACACCATTCTATATGAAATCAAGCAATGCAACAGATCATGGCTGGGTGAACTTCAGTAACACGGAAAAGTTGGACAAACATTTACTTCATTGATGTTTAGATGCTTAAGAAAAGGGCTTAGCACTTTCCTTTTTGATCATAGTGTTGTTGTGTATGTTAAACTACTGGAGGACACATTGGCCTAATTTCCTTAAATGAATTGTTCAAATTGAATAGTTTTCATTTGATACTATTTCTAACATGTGATTCTTGACCTGCCATTGTGTATCTGTTCCTCCTTCCTGGTCCTCTCAAACCCAACCGGTCGTAGCAGACGGCCGCTTGTCCTGAACCTGGTTCTGCTAAAGGTTTCTTCCTCATGAGGGAGTTTTTCCTTTCCACTGTTGCCTTCATGCTTGCTCAATATGAGAGTTCTTCGATGGAGTTAAATTCAGAGCAGTCTGCTCCTCTGATAAATAATGTTAAATTATGGCAACAAAGTTCATGCTCAATCATCCAGGTACCAAATCCAATGATTCTCGGTCGGGTCATCAGGACAGTTTCTTTTTTTATAGAGACGTTTCGCCATCTATCCGGAGGGCTTCATCAGTCAGAGGAGTTCCAGTAAACTGTTTCCCCACCAAGCAGTAAACTCCTTAAGTGGGCCAACCAGTTTGCTGGAGCTAAAATGGTTTCTGGGGGCCGTCCTGCCCCTCGTCGACTCCTCCTAGGCAGGTAGCCACAGCCAAAGTGGTTCAAGGCAACAAAGTTCATGCTCAATCATCCAGGTACCGAATCCAAGCTGGAACTCCTCTGACTGATGAAGCCCTCCGGATAGAGGGTCAAACGTCTCTATAAAAAAGAAACTGTCCAGACGACCCGGCTTTGAATTAGTGGAATGATCAATTATTATTTTTATATATGAATGTTTCTGTTCAGTGCCCTGCAATGACTTCTGTTGTGACTTTGAGCAATATAAATAAACTGAATTAAGCTGAATTGCCCTCAAGTGTCTGACCATTTTGGCTTCTAGGGAAACCATCACAGGAACGTTTCCCTAACAGAATCATTCTCCCATAGGAACCACACCTTTTGGCGTTCTAACAAACAAACATAAAATTGTCTTAATCATATAAATGTTCCTGCCACGCTGGTACAAAAGAAATCTGCTCACTGATCATCTTGAGGCCGTACACTGACGAAATGGTTTATTTCTTCTGATGCTTTCAATCAAGTCGATTGCTTTAGTAGGAAGTGTGAGACGTTAAAAACAACACAGAATATGATCCAGACCATGAGATAACTAAACTGAATATGACACATGTGGCACCCTGGAACTTTCTTAAAGCCAAAAGTCCCAGGTATCTCTTACAAATGAGATTGTGATCTCAATGAGGTTTTAAATATGTTTAAATAAAGGAAAAGAAGAAGAATGCATGAAGTATAATTTACTTTTTGTAACCAAAAACAAGTTGTATGGGTTCAGAGCAGTGTGGCCTTCAGAAAGTAAAAACAGAAAATCCAAATTTGCACAAGATGATTTAAAAAAAAAAATCATAGCATTAGGTGATAATTTGATTCAAAATATTTTATTAATCCCAAAGGGAAATTAAATGTTGTTGGATGATCATAGCAGGATCTCAGCAGTCAGTCACTCGAACACCTCTGCTAGGTAGATGGAGATGCATCCACAGTGCCTCCTTTACAACTCATTTGGGATTTGGGGCTGTATATGAAGTAATATTTTAGCTTTGATGTGTTAATCAACTACTCCGAGTTGTAAAAACCACCTTGTTGTCATGATTATGTTTCATGACAAATGTCCAAAAGTAAAAAGGTTTTCAGTAAAAAAAAAATTCTTTCAGCTGTACAGTATCTGATACAAGAGGAAATAATCATCCAAAAATAGTCATTTACATCCAGAAAAAAGAGGAAATAAAGTTTTCAAAAGCAATTTCCCAGAACAAAACAGCTACTCCAACATGCAGCCACGTGAGTGGTGCAATTCAATGAACATACTATTGTAAATTCTTACTCATTTTTAAAAGGGTGGTCCTTTTCACCAGGATCCCAATAATACTTTGTACTTACCAAATAATTGAAAGTTAATTAGAGAGTTAAATGTGTTACTAAAAGTTACCGGGATGGTTAAATGAATAAACCCGCTCTTTAAAGCTGAAACTGCAACACTGAAGGCCTTTGGCTCTTTGCCCAAAGATGAGGAATATTTGAATGTTTCTGCCAGTATCACTCAAATATAAGTCAGGATCAGATGCACAGAAAAATATAAAAATATTGTATAGAAAAAATACAGTAAATGACTCCTCATAAAATAACACAGGTAAAAAAATAAATAAATAAAGTAAAATTAATGATGTAATTTTATCTCCAGAACTTGTGTAGTTGGAGGAAACAAGTAACTTTTTCCTTATTTAGATGTCAATGTGTCTTCTTTTGCCACATAAATGATAAATGGATGAGACTTTAATGAATTTTTTCAGTCTTGTTGATCACTGGCTTTAATGTTATTACACTACTTTTGTCCACTGACTCACATTTAGAGCCCTTTCAGTCTTGCAGCCGACTCATGGCCTTTTCTCTTTTATACACTGCTGATTCAAAGAAAAAGAGGGCTTCAGTGTCTCATTCGATAACACATTAACTCATGTAGACTTAACCTCATGAAGCCTTTGTACAGAGTATACATGAAGTGTGGGATTGTGTTGGAAAAGAAAATGATGTGACAAATAGAAATATAATTTTAAAAAGTCAGCTGTTCGGCTGTGATTAATTATTTGCAGATTTCACAGCCAAGACAATTGCTCTCTTCTGATCAAACATCCTTCTTTTGGACATTTGTTTCATCAGACACTTTAAAATATGTCTGTCACTTTTGTTTTCTTTGTTTTTATTCACCCTTTTTTTCCTACATGCTCATTAAAGTGTAGTACAACTGCTTTATTTAAGCACATTTAATGGTTTCCCTAAACTTTTTCTCTGCTTTTTTTAAGATCTGTCACTCACCTTGCAGAAAACTGAAATATATTAATGTACACCTTACTGATGGATCCGCTTATACTCAGAGGCTGAACCTCAGCTCTGTCTTTGCTCATTGTAAGTGAAATGCTGCGGTGGGTATCTCTGCAACTGAATTATTCATATCTGCTCTGCCTTCGTCCATGTGTTTTAAATACTAGTTATAGACCAGGAAACTATGAATCATTCATCAGTGGCGATTAAAATCCGCTGTTAATTACGGTAACCCTTATCCTTTTGCAATAGAGGGTCAGTGATGGATCCATGCCCTGAACCCTCAAACCCCCTGATTTCTTCCATCACATCTTCCTGATATTGAACAATTTAAACCCTTTATTTTTCTTTTTTCTCACCCAAATGTACATGTATATATATACATACAGTATACA
>JARVLU010000952.1:18898730-18909060 GCA_031762415.1 Simpsonichthys santanae | reverse complement strand
ATCAACTTTATTTATATAGCACATTTAAAAAACCACAGGGGTAACCAAAGTGCTGTACAACAACACAAAAGACAAGTCAAAGTGATCTACCCACTAAAAGGCCCAGTTTAAATCAGAACAACCTCTGGAAATGTTAGTGTTTTTTAATGTTTAATGGGGTGATAAACAAAACAAAAAAAGAGCAGGTTTACATGAAAAACACTGTAGTTTTCATGCCAGCCAGTTTGCCAAATAAGAAATTATGAACTATATTACTGTCACTTTAACATTGTGCTATTTGTCGTAAATGCTGAGTAAACATTTTCTAAGATGAGGTGTGTGTTGTGTTTGTTGAAAATGTGCACAGAAAAGAAGAGGGTAATTAAGACATTTTAAACCTATCTGGTAACCCTAATGCCAGCATTGTTGCATTCATTGTGCATGCAGCGTCTGCATGATCACAGTTTGTCCAAACTGGTGAATACACTAACATCTCTTTGGACCCTGGATTTTATTAGTTTTGCTCCTACATGCTGAAAAAGGGTGTAGCACACACACACACACATACACACACATGCACGCACGCACGCACGCACGCACACAACAAACAAACAAACAAACAAAAAACTCTGCTCTCTGCCATTTATTATAACTGTTGTTAGTGCAGAAAACTTTTCACTGCAGCTGCCTGTAGTGCACATGTGCCACTTCACATGGAGGATTTCACCTGGTGGGGGTAAATATGGATAATTATAAATGTTTCCCCCGAAAATCTCCACTCTGTGATCTGGTTTAAGAGAACGAGGGTTGTGATTGGCTGCCCTGTATGTCAGTCAAGTAACATATTTCAAAGTGAGGATGGATGATTGGCTGACGTCTTTTTTTTCTACTGTCGTGCAATCTACCTATAACGCCTTTGCGATGGACCGGTAGATCACGATCAACGTATTGGGCACCCCTGCAGTATATACAGTACATCTATATATCCAGCATGATGGGTCAGTGGTTAGTACTGTTGCCTCACAGCAAATAGGTCCTGGGTTCAATCTCTGGTTGGGCATGGGGTCTTTCTGTTTGGAGTTTTCATGTTATTCTCGTGCTTGCGTTGGTTTTCTCTGGATACTCTGATTTCCTCCCACAGATCAAAAGGTTACATGTTAGACTGCCTTCAGGCCCAGACTCCCTTGCAAAAGAGATCTGTGATCTCAATGGGATTTGCCTGGTTAATAACAAAAAAAAAAAAAAAAAAAAAAAAATCATTGATTTTATGATTAGTGGAGAAATTAGGCATTCAGTTGTAAAGTTGTAATGCTATGTAATGCAATTTGTTAATGAGGCGTTCCACTGGTAAGACAGGTGAGCACAGGAGCAGGATTTTGTGCCATTTCCTGTCAAGAGAATTCACCATATGACAATTTATCCAATGCAACTTTTACAATATTAATTTTAGTGCATTCATAAATACTGTACAGTACAGTACTGTGAAAACGACACCCATAATTTCTTTATACTTTGTTTCAAAGAAGGCAGACTTGTAATCTTTTAGTGGCTTTGATCAGTAGTTCTAAGGCTGCTTTGTTACAATTTTGTAAACCATTATTTGCTCTTGACCATGACAAGCTTAAAAAATGACAAAAGTAAACAAGAAGAGAACAAAAAAAGTTGTGTTAAACATTAAAAAGCTGTTTATGGATTGGATGAAAAGTATCTGAAAGTTGTGTCTTTAATAAATAAATACAAATATGCAGCAAAGACCTGACACAACACCAGCGAAGTATTTTCATTTTCTAAAAAAGCTAAGTCGGATGATCCTGTTTTGGGTGCTAACTGATGGTCCTCCTTGATCATGTGAGCAGCTGGTTTCGGCTGTCATCAGCAAACTAGTTGATCCACTGTGAGAAAGTGCTATTTATAAGTCTGAGCTGAATACAGCATCTCAGACTGAAGAAGTCTTTCAGACGAAAGACGAAACGTTTCTACTTTTTTGTTTTGTTATGTCTTTTGAATGTCCAGAGGACCAGACTTGCACATCCTGAGTGGAAAATTGTGTTAAAAACTCAGCGCTCAAAGTTTCCATAAGGCGTGACTCAGTCTTTACAAATGCAAATTCTGGTCCTTTTATTTATTTATACATGGTCTACACCAGAACTGAACAAAACAGGACCATCTGCTCTGCTTCTGGACAACTTGATTTATGACAGTTTCCTCTGTTCAGTCAGCTTGCAGCATAAAAATCAGTTTCTATCATTTGCACGCATATCTTTACAGGAGGATGTTTCGTTTTACTCACAGCTGTTTCTGCTTTAGCATTTTTAAACTGATCTTCACGAAGACACTTTTTTTTATGTGTCTTCTGTTTTACAGGCACTCATCTTTCCATACATATTGAAATGTTCTCTACATATAAAAAATGTTCTTTGGCTACTTATTTTAAAGGGAAAGGGGATTTCCAAATTAAAACTGTGTATTTTGAAAGCTCTAACTTACAACTTTAATCACTCTTCCAACCAACCAGCCAATTTCAGTGTGGACTTTGGTAACACCTAGTGGCAAGTATGATAAAAATAAAGTTACATAAAGTAAGATCACTACTAATGACACTGAGAAGAAAAAAGGTTGCTGGCAATGAAAACTTATACAGTATATATTTGACTTTATAAAATAAAATTGGAATATAACACTATTTTTTTTACATGGGCATTGATATTCAGGTATGTCTTGTAAATGAGTCCTCGAGGCTCAATGAGATTAACCTGTCTAAATAAAGGTTGAATGAATGATATAAGTACAGATTATTGTGAGATATGAGATTGGGGTTTTTCATACCTCTGCATGCATGTCTCTCTGGGTTTTGAATCATATGTTCAACTACCGGTATCTTCAGCTTATCTTAATCTTGGGCAAAGGGTCTTTGGGTTCACCAGCAGAAAATTAATAAAATGTAATGTTTAATACAATATCCTGGGCCCTGTCCGCTGTAGTAGTTTCCCATGTTAGCAGAATAATGTAATGTAATTTATTAACACCACATGTTGCTAAATGCTTGGACAGGTTGTCACTGTTAACACTAACATTATGAATTGGGGGGTTGGGGGGAAATGCTAAAGTCTTGCACACCCACTCTTTACTCTGTATTCATTTGATAATCTATGAATAGGCTTGGACAAGCTGTAATAGTTGTAAAAGTGTTCCACATTTTATGTTAAATATAAGAGGTTTGCTGTAATAGGAGGAAAAACATACCAAATTAGCTTCTGTGTGAGGCTAACATTAGCTAAAGCTAGCTGTTTAATGAACTTAGCTGTTTTCACCACTAATAACAATTTCCTTCTAAACTAACATACACTAAATTGTTCTACACTACAATACCGCGTTTATTAAAACTTTTTGTCAGTTTGGTATTAAATGAAAAGTGTTACCCCTTTGTTTTAGCAGCCACGGTGCTAATGTTTTCAATATTGTTATTCTTTCGTGTATGTGGTGTTGGCAGGAAGGAGTTGGGCCTGGACAGCTTCATCTCTCCTACTCTGCTGAGCAACATGAGGGAAAGGGATTTGAGGAAGGCAATCAGCTACCACCTCAAAAAGATCCAATCTCTGCTAGAACCACGCCAGAAGGTAGATGAGGACTGACAGCTGAGTGTAGGGAAGCTCTGAAAGTCATTACAAAACAGAAAGTGGCAGCTTTGTAGTGGCTTTACGACACTTTTAGCAGAAGTTTACAGCAACTGCGAATCTCCTAGGAGTTAGTGGTGGAATGGAAGCAGGTTTAGGGAATGTTGGATGGTGGGTGGGAATGTAACCAAAAAGGGGACTGAAAAAAAAAGAAGGTAGTTTTGTAACAGTTTCCAGTCTTACTACTTTTTTCTTTATGTCAAATTTAGGTTATATCAGCCACTCAGGCCCGATTGGCCTACCTCACCCAGCTTGGAGAGCTCATTTCTTTTGGAGGACGGTCGTACACAGCTACAATGATGGTAAGAGTCACATGCGGTTTTTGAATTGCTGAAACATAAACATTATAAACAATAAACATTTTTCTGCTTTCCCCTTAACACAGCTTCAGGACAGGGAAATGCTGGTTAGCTTGCTAGTTGGAGCCAAGTATGGGATGAGCCAGGTCATCAACCACAAGCTCAACATGATCTCTACGCTGGTTGAGTTCAGCAACATCAGCCGAGTAGAACTGCTGTCAGAATCTGACAAAGTTAGCCTACTGCGCATTTCACTACATGACATGAAGGTATGAAGGACACAGGATGCACACACTCATTCACTGAAATACAGTACTTGATTATTCATAAAGCTGTTTCAAAAATAGAATTGCACTCACCATACTATCTTTGCACAAAGGTTTATGCTATGACAAATGTAGGTCAAGCTCTAGTGCAAAGCCTAAGGGAATTGGTGATAGCTACCGGTATGTGAATTGCTAATTGACTGACACAAAGATGACCATGTCTCCCTCTTTCTCCCATTCCTTCACCTTTCCTTTCTTTCCCTTTGACTTTAATCACTACTGCTTTACCTTATCTTCTACAATGCCCTCCCTTCTTTCAGCCATTTGCCTTACTGATGGATTCTCAGGCAGCCAAAGACTTAGGGTGTCTACTGGGAGGCTACTGCAAGCTCCTGGTGGATCCAAGTGTTAATGTCTTCCGTCTGGGGCACCCAAAAGTGAGGGTGCACCGGATTCCTGCTGAAGAAGGTGTGTGTGGGAAGTTCGCCGTAATAGAGGGCGTGTGCTATGAATCCCTATCAAGTGAGCAAAAACAGTTTCACTTAAAACAATCACTTTCTGGTTTTGGCATTTTGATACACCTTTATTTCATCACCAACCAGTATGGGTACGATTAAGAGAGACTGTTATTTCATACGATCACATTCAATTGTGATTCTCGTCTACAAGTGTACCAAAACACCCCTTGCTGTGTTTGTCTGGTTTTTAGGTTACGTATCTCGCTGCTGTAGTGACTCAGAAGTCTCCACAGATGAAGATGACCCAATGGATTCTCAAAGCTACAAAGGTTCAGACCTAGCAAGTCAGGACTGGGAGGAAAGGAGGAGAGAGGAAGAAGTGAAGAGGAAAGAGGAAGAGAGAAAAGAGAGAGAAGAATACAAAGGCAAACAGGAAGTTAGAATAATTGTGACAACAGAGGGCAAAGAAAATGAGAGTGAAGAAGAAGGAAGAGCAACAGGAAGTGGTTTGCGTAAATTCAAAGTCATGGATGAAGAAATGAACAGCTGGTACCACACTGACCCACGGGTCACCAGCAGTTTCTCCAGCTTGTCCAGCAGTTCTTTGAGTGCTGCCCTTGAAGACAGCAGTGCTGCAGCTAAATCTCCCTCTCGCTTAGATCCTCTTGGTGGACCATGCACAGGCGAGGATCTTTCAGACTCGGACAGTCACCACCTTTACCTCCTGGAGCCAAAACGTCAAGGGCCCATGCGACCCACCAACTTGAATTACCGTGGCAATGATAACTCATGTCTCTGCTTTGCTGAGCTCTCCAAGGCTGATTTCCTGTCTAGCCCTTCTGGGGCTACAAGTGATGATGATGAGGAAGAGGAAGATTCGGGAGTCCAGACACTCAGACGAATTTCTAAAATACCTAGTTCAAGAGATCTGAGAATGATTGACAGCATACCTTTTGAAAGATTGCCCGTTAAGAGAAAGAAGAAGACTCCTCCCAAAGTTCCAGTAAGAACAAGTTCAATTCCTGGAAATAAAGCAGGACGAGCTGAGCATCGTCTTTCTAAGGATGAAGGGAGTCTATTTCTCACTCCTTCACCCAACCCCAAACCAGCACTTTTGGCAAAGGACAATGTCTCCGAATCAGAAGATGAGTTCTTTGATGCAAGGGAGAGATTTACTCCACCAGTTCCTGACCTGTCAGGTTTGTTATAGTTTATCTGACATGACTTTGCAGGTGAATTATTTTTTTGAAAAAGTCCCCAGTGTTTATGTTGGCATTGCTTTTCAAGCAGTTCTTACAAATGGATGCTATTAAAGGAGATGAAAATATTCACATTAGTCAAAAGACGTTTTCTCTGCTTCTTTTAATTTAACATTTCTCTGTCTCTCACAGATGCTGAACTAGCTGATCGGCGAAACGCTAATCGTTTGAGTGGAACCTGGGATGGTCAACCAATAGCTGGGAAAGAACAATCATCTTCTTGTGCCAATACAACTCAATCACATACAACTACAAGCGAATCAGAGATATTAAAAGACCCAGCAAATGATCTAATCAACAAACAACCTAGCCTTTCAAAAAAACCTGAAGTTAAGATCAAACCCCCACTGGCACCTAAGCCCCAACTGCCTCCCAAACCTCAGATAGTTCCCCCCAAGTCACCACAACATGGAAGAGCATATGCCCAATGCAATGGGGATGCCTCTGGACATCTGTCTTCTGAACTCTTGGAAATGGAACCAGACACCATGGAGTTTAAGTCTGTCACGGTGGGTGGATTGTCTCTGTCATCATCCTTGATCACAGCAGTGAGGAATAGTAAACAGCGTCAACAAGCCACAACATTGCAACCAGAGGAAAAGGCAATACAACAAGAAAACAGCCCAAAACAAAATAAAAATGCTGTTCAAGAAAACGGATCACATGTTTCCAAATATAAAGAACTGATTCCTAATGAACAGGAAACTTCAAAAGTTGAAAGGAAAATCAATGGAGCCAACATACTGACAAGAAATGCTTCAAACCCACCTACAGTCTCTCGTTCTAATTCAGGTACAAAGCCAGCTGTTCCTCCTCCAGTCCCACCCAAACCCACTTCTATCATTAATTTCCACCCATTGTCTCTGCCTGCTAGCTCTCCTGTTTCTCCAACTGACCCAAGCAAAGGGATCTTTAAAGATGCTGTCTGTCTACCAAACGGAATTCATCCTTGGAGCAGCCGCAATGGCAGCATCCAGTCAGGACCTCGGAGGGTTTCTTTGAGCCATGAGAACCTATCACCAAAAGATACAGACACACCACTCACTACTACCACATCCCCTAGCTCAGTCAACTCTAAAGGTGTTGAGGACCTAGAAAGTAAAGAACCTGGACTATCTGGTTCAGGGTCTGACCTGAGAACTAGCTCTTCCAGTCTTGGAGGCAGACTACCAGCCACTGCTTTGAGAGGGAAGATCCAGTCCTTGCCTTGGTATATGACGCGTTCCCAGGAGATCCTAGGAACCCCCAACTATCCCTCCACAAGCTCCATTAATGGGGACACATCTGGCTTTGGGTCTGGTTTGTCTGTTGCAAGTGGTTTATCAGATCTCAATAAAACCCCCGTCAAGGACAAAGAGACAGTGGCCTTAAAATATGTTAGTAAAGGAAACATTTTAGATGATGGAGCTGAGGTTGTCATAGCAATTATCAAAGAGGCTCAGGAAGTAAGTTCACATATGAAAAAGGCCAATGGAACAAATGGCTCACACCCTAATCTGAGTTTTAGAGGAAACAGTTTCCACGGTGGTGGTGTTTCATCAGAGCAGCCACAGTCACGTCCTCATTCAGCAGTGGGCTTGGGAGGTGTTACTAGCATGCAGATTGGAGGTGACTCACCAACCTCCTCAACAGCAGACACTACTCCGCCACAGCAACATCGGGAGGCTTGTGGCTGTCGCACTGTTTATGCCAACTGCTTTAGCGGAGACACTGAGGATGGCATTAGCTTTGATGAGGAGCTCACTGTCTATGAGTTTTCCCGCCGCATACGCCCCAAACCTGATCAAACTGCCACCGCCCCTTCTCCAACGACACCTCCTCCAAAACCCAATATTCTGTCTATGTTGAGGGACAACCCACGTCCACTGTCCACGTTCTCCACCACATCTTCCGAACTGAGTCCTCTTGTTTCGTGTCCAGGCTCATCCACAGTTTCACTTGGTGGTCCTCTTCGTTCCCTCACCAACAAGAACTATGGAGGGTTAAAGGGAGGTTTTGCTTCTCTACGTGAAGATATAGATCAGCTTATTTTAGTGTTAGAAAGGGAATCCCATGATCAGTTTAAACAAGGTTCAAAATTAGAAAGCACAGGTGTAAAAATGGGGCCTGACCTAAATCACAATGCAACTGAAGACAATACTGTGTCGATGGGAAGTCAAAATTGCACTGGGACAAGTCCTGCCACCATGACAGAACCCGAGAGGAGACTTCTCCAAGCAGAGGCTCGACGATTAGCATCTGGATGTCAACGAGCTACACGCGTCGGCTGGGCTCCAGATGAAGCGCTACGTTCTTTATCCAACAGCTTCAGTGCACTGGTTCAACTGACAGCAGCCTGCCTGCAAACAAACCCCTGTCCTGGTTGTAACATCTGCCAAAAAGCAAGGCAGGTCTACAGTGGCGATGATGATGATGGGCAGCAGCCTATGGAAAAGCTAAAAGAGATAGTCGGTCTGTATCGAGAGTTTGTTGGGGCTGTTGAGACAGCCGGAACTGGTGCTGCAGTTGGGAGTAAGTCCGGGTCTGGACACGGTCAGGGAGAGACGGATGGAGTGAGGCTACTAGCCAAACGCTGCACTGTGCTCATCTCATCAGTATTTGCGCTCACGCAACTCTTCCGAACACCCGCACTGGAAGTCACAGACACACCTGGACATGTACCTCTTAATTTTTGACCTGTGAACATTTGTTGCCAACTGACTGTAGAAGTGCGACATGAAGAAACAGCCCAGAGCAAACTGACCTGTAACTCTCGTATTTTTGTACAAGTGCCACTCGCATCACAGCACACACATTACACACACCGACACCACACATACCCTCATCCCGATGAAGAGAGAAAGGTCTATTCTCTGCATCTTTCCATGAAATGCATATGAGCTATGCATTTGTACATATGAATTTTATAATTATCTTATAATTCTTTTATTTTATGATACAATGTGTATGTATGTATGGATTATCCATGTATTTATGTATTTATTTTTACAATTTTTGCACCATGATCTGCAATGTGCAGGTCTCTGGTGAGTGAAACAAACAAACAAACAACAAAAACAAAAAAACACTTTGTGTGTCACTGGAATTCTTTTCCCCTTGTCTTTGAGACAGTATTATGTATTTGTTTCTTTTTTCATTGAACTTATTGCCACTCTACAAGGTGTAATCTGTAAGTTGTCATTTTCAAATTTATTATTGTGGTATGTTTACAGACTCAACACAGGATATACCTTATCACACATTTTTGAACTAAGGTAACTGTTTTATTTGTGTAGAATTTGCACCTTTTTAAGATTTTCAGCTTTTTAACGTTGCAGTCACAGATATATGGAAATAATAATTAAAAAAAAAAAAAAACATTACACAGCAGGGAGAGCACTTTTGACTGTTACAGATTGCACCTTTTTGTGAGACATATGACCTTGTGTAAAATGTTTTTCTACCCCATTTCTTGTTGATTTGTGTAAATGTGTCTTGGAAGTATTCCCCTTAATCCAAACGTATGCAGTATTACAACATTTTCATGCACATGTTTATGTTTTCTGGTAACGTGGGGATGGGGAGGGGCGGAGGCAGCAAAACAATGGACCTTATTTATGTAGTTGAAAATGTCTGTATTGTGACTTGACAAAAGGGAGACTGTTAAACTCTGTCCACATGTAGCAATGATCCAAAGTAAAGAAAAAAAAATACTGAGCCACAACTGTTTCCTGCTATTGTTTACTCCTAGAATACCACTTTATTATTAACACAGTGACAGACGAACAGACTGCTTCATGCAGTCAGAGCTGTTGATTTAGATCTGTCTTACTTTTGTTTATGGCTATGCAAACATAAACTCATCAACTCTCACCCACTGTCTTTTCATTTTGTGCTGACATTAAAAACAACAACAAATGCATTGTGTTTGAATATCGTGGGGGCTTTCTTCGTTTGGAATGTTGACTTTTGTTGTATTTATAATTTTATTTATTTATTTTCAAAAATGCCTGCATTATGAATTTTCAAATCATTTTGCAAAGCTGCATGACATCAGCATGGTCATTATAAAGGCCCTTGTTTATAATGATGTGCGTCACTACTAAACGGATTACTCAAACAGCCTGCCATAGTGTTTGCATTCCCAATTCTGAATATAATAAATGAATAAATAAACCTGGGACATGTACAATGTTGACAACAGAATGCAATGATTTGCACATCTCACAAACCTGTATTTTATTCACAATAGAATACTGTACAGATGTTTTATTTAAAAACTGTAGTTCTGAAGAAAGAAAATGAGTTCACTTTAAATTTGAGGGCAGTAATACATCTCAAAAAAGTGGGAACAGGAGAATGATTACCACTGTGAAGCATCCCTTCTTCTTTAAACTGCAGTCTGTAAAAATGTCT
>JARVLU010000952.1:18839515-18870857 GCA_031762415.1 Simpsonichthys santanae | reverse complement strand
ACATAGTTGAATGATAAAATATATTTATGTTGTGCCACTTTCTGCAAAGTTCATAAATCATGTCACAGACGCTTTAACACTCCTGCTACTCTTGGGTCAAAATGGCCCAAGAGGTCCATGTGGGTCTTTTATTTTCTACCCAAAAGGCAGCAGGAGGGTAAAGAGACTGAGCTTTTCTGCCTTTACAGTAAAGTTTTTTTGGGCCTCAAGCAAAAAAAAAAAAAAAACAACAAAACAAACAAACAAACAAAACAAAAAAAACAGTAGATTAAAATAAAAATTCACACTTTCTTTAAAAGAAATCACAAGATTCTGAGAAACGATGTCAGAATTCTGGAGACCTTGGCCCTAATCCTCTTCCGTAGGTTTCTCAAAACCCAAATGATGTATTCTTTTGGACCAGTTAAACATCCATACTAAGTTTTTTTACAACATGTTTTCTTGCATTTATTTTAAAAGTCCAAATCTTGATTCATAGTAATCCCATCTATATATCGTTTTTAACATGAGATTTATTTTACTAATAATAATGCTTAAGGGTCCTAAAATATTAGTACCGGTACTCTGTATTTTTATTGAGTTAGTTGTTTTGTTTGTTGTTGTTATTTATTTCTTTTAGGATATTTATATCTTATCTCCCCCCGGTCTTGAAACTGTAATAAAGAATCCAAATCAAATAGTCTATTTTTTTTCTTCTTTGCGCGAGCATTTATGGTTATTTATGTTCAAGGTCCTTTTATGTGTTCCAGATTCAAATCTTTTTTAGTTTTTCGCTCAACTGTAGTTGGTAAATTTCAAAATAACATACTTTTGACCGTGGCAAAGTTTGTTTTAGGCCTAAAGGGCCTAAAATTTTATGTGCTAAAATTTAAACTTTGTTTTTAGCCACTTGTGATAAATAATAATAATAAATAAACGAGTTTCAATATTTTGTCAGTAAGGACTCCTAAAAACTGAAATGAAGTGTTTTCTGGACTCAGATCAATTGTTAAACTTTATTGGCATGTGTATGTTTTTAACTGACGTTTTCTTGTTTATGGTAATTTACCGGAGTTCTTCAATGATAGTCCAAATAGAGATCCAAATATTTTATTTTCTAGGTACAGGTCATTTGGTAAATTTCAGTAAAATTGTACTGTATTTCTTCTTTAAATAAAATATCTTCCTAAACCATTTATAGTGACTTGTATATTACGGAAATTTACCGGAGGGGTCCTTAAACAACGGATTTCAGTCCACATACTGATGCAAATCGTTGACGTTATATCTACATCTGTTGGTAAATTTCAATTGTTTTTTTTTTCATGTAATTTTTGTCTACTCTGCACATGTTTATTTTATTATGGTTTCTTACAGAATGTTTTTGGCTTCATTCACACTGCAGACAAAGTGGCCCAAATTACATTTTTGCCCAGTATCAGATATTTTTATGCTGTGATAATCTTTCTGTGAACACAATGTGCTGCATGTGACAGGACTGTTCACACTGGAGTATGACGGTGATCCTATTTAAATACTAGAACAACAATGCCCCCCCTAAAAACGAGTCTGAGCAGAATAACGAAATAAAGCAATAACGTGGTCAGTGTGAACGTAGCCTTGGAGACGCTGCTGTTTGAGGCTTTACGGGAATCACCGTAAAGTCTCAAAACTTGGCTTCCTTCTGCCTCCATGTGCTTGAACCAATATACATCAACAATATGAAGATACATAGGACTATTTTGAGTAAGCACCTATAGAATTTATCTAAAAACAACGGTTAATTGTTTTTTATAAAGTGCTAAACTATGTGTTTTTAACAGGAGGATAATTCTTCCCACATGAGCTCAGATTTGTTACCAAGCTCCTATTCTGTGGCTTGTTACCTTTGCTGTGAACGATTGTATCAACATAAGTTTAATCTTGGATCAGTGGTTTGAAGGAATGTCAGCCTCCATCGACTCATGTGTCTCTCTGAAGTCTAAACTCCTTCTTTAACATGAAACTAATCATGTCGTTTTGGGTCCAACGGGACAATGGGAAACATATTATTTACCTTGTTATACAGGCTGAGCTATTGTAGTTCATGTGAATAGCCAAAGGACCTGGCCTTCCTTTAAAGATGAGGTGATTTTAAAACCATGGCCCTTGCGCAAGCTGAGAGGTGTATCATCTCATCTTGGGGTGGGATTCAGGCTTTGTGTGATCCACACACAAGTGCACACCAGATTGTAATCTTTGGTATGGAAGTCACGGTGACAGCACAACAGAGGACCGAATATCCCTTTACATTCTCGTTGCAAACACAAAAATAAGGGTTATGATATAAATGTGGAGGATATGCTTCCAGTTTATTGATGTGTTTCTCGTTCTTTTACAGATTGGAACAAAAGCGCTTCCGTGGCGTGCAAATTGATGACGGATAATGAGTGCTGGGTGTCTTTTAATGCGGTTGAAAGTGAGAAGGGGACCACTGCTTACAAGCCACAGATGTACGGTAAGTTTTACAACAAAACAACAGAAATATGGATAAAGACAAAAATATTAGAGTTCCTGCACTCTCATCCTTTCTCCATTACCAGGATGTCCAAAGACCCCAAATATCCCCATGATCATTATGGGGGTCTCCCTTTCCGTTGTTTGCATCGGCCTGATATTGCTGGCTGTGTGGAAAGTTCTGGTGTCGGTCCATGACCGGAAAGAGGTGGCCCGATTTGAGGCTGAGCGGGCAAAAGCAAAATGGCAGACGGTAAGACTTCAATAAACAAAAAAAGAAAATGAACTTTTTTGAAATGGTTTTGTTGTTTTCAACAAACAATACATTATCTGTAAAATGAAAGTCCATCCACCCTCTCTCAGTTCTCGAGTTTGAGGATAACAAAAACCACATCTGGTCGTCACCAGGTTCCAAAATGATTTAAATCTACTGAAGTGAACTTGAACTCAATGCAGATTCCATTGAGTCCTTGTTTATTACTCAAAAATGGGTTCCAGCATTTCTGCTTGCTCTGGAGCATACAGGTGTTCTGGACAAAGCGGGAAAACATCAGCAATGACCTCAGAGAAGCAGCTGCTGCTGTCCATCAACCTGTGAAAGGTCAAAGGTCATTTCCAAACTCTCTGGAGCCCATCGTTCTACAGAGGGAAATATTATTGTTAAACAATAAAACTGTTAAGACGGCTGACATTCTTCTCAGGAGTGGAAGTCCCACTAAATTCACTCTGAAGGTCAGACCGCACAGTGACTCTAAAGGCCTCAGTTAGTAAAGGTCAAAGGTCATGGCCTCTTCTCACTAAAACAACATGGTAGCTCCACTTAGGTTTGGAAAGTTTCATCTGAAAGAACCACAAGACTTCTGGACCAGAACCAGACCAGAGAGCAGATGTTTACCCAGAATGCACTGCAGCAAACTGCTCCTCCCAGCTGCATGGTGGTGGAGGCTGATGGTTTGGGCTCCTGTCAGTCACTGAGTGGACCACGAATCCTTTCTAAACCAAAGGGTTCTGGAGCCGAATGAGGCCATTTGTCCAACAGCTGAGGCTTGGACAATACTGGGTCCAACAGAACCATGATCCGAAACACAGCCTCTGATCTACAACAGAAAGAATAGAACATCAGTGCTACAGCGGTCTAGTCAGAGTCCAGAACCTCAACATGACTGTAGTGGACCTTCAGAAAGCTGAACAAAACCCTCAGTTAACTGAAGCAATGTTGGAAAGAAGAGTGGCCAAAATTGCTCCACAACCATGAGAGACAGTAATGAAGTCCTACAGGAAACACCGAATTTGGTCGAAAAGCCAATCTTAGTCAGCTTCTAAAATGAAATCTAAACCACCTATATCTTCTTCTTTCGGCTTTTCCCTCCTCAAGGGTCTCCACAGCGAATCATCCTCCTTCATCTCACTCTGTCCTCTACATCCTCTGCCCTCACTCCCAACTACCTCTATGTCCTCTCTAACTGCATCCATACATCTCCTCTGTGTCTTTTTCCTGGCCACTGCATTTCTAACATCCTTCTACCAATATACCCACTGTCCCTCCTCTGGACATGTCCACACCATCTCAGTCTGGTCTCTAACTTGAGCTCCCAGTTGTTCAACCAGTGCTGTACCTCTGATGATTTCATTCCTAATCTTACCCATTCTTGTCACTCCTAAGGAGAACCTCAGCATTTTTATTTCTGCCACTTCCAGTTCTTTCTCCTGTCTTTTTGTCCATGTCCCTGTCTCCAGATCATACAATATAGATGGTCTCACCACTGTCTTGTAAATTTTTCCTTTGACCTTTGCTGTCACTTGTTTGTTGCAAATCACTCCTGAAACTTTTCTCCATCCACTCATGCCTGGACTCTCTTTTTCACTTCTTTACCACATTCCCCATTTTCCTGGACAGTGGACCTTAAGCACTTGAACCCCTGCACTTTTGTGACCTCTGCTCCTTGAAGCCTCACTGTTCCACCAGCCTCCCTCTCATTCACACACATGTACTCTGTCTTACTATGGCTGACTTTCATTCATCTTCTTTCAAGTGCATACCTCCACCTCTCCAAGTTCTCTTCCACCTGTTTCTTGTTCTCATCACAGATCATGTCATGTTATGTCAAAGTCGATTCAAGTATGAAATTGGAGCGTCGTTAACTCAGATGTTTAAATACGAGTAAATACATAACAAGTAAGTACCTGTGTTTTGCCATTGTCAGCGCACAAAATATTGTTTTATTGATGAAAAATGGTACTTCAAAAGTGATGGAGTTAAACAAATGTAGCCAACATGCAATTTATTTTTATAAATACACTTTCCATAGAGAGACAGACTGTAATTTCAGAACATTTCAGTAAAATTGCAACATTGTGCTTGTTGTCATTTTTAGGCACATGCCACAGCATGGCAGACCTACAACAGTCACTTCCGTCCAACTCAGAAGGGGAAAGTTTCCATTGTTTTAGGCTCCCACTGGGTTGAACCTCAGAAAGGCCAAGCCACCTCTGCCAATGTTACACTTTGTCAGCAGTCTCTGGAGGCCGTTCTTGGCTGGTTCGCTAGCCCCATTTTTGGTGGTGGAGACTACCCAGTCTCTCTAAAGTTGAAGTATGCGGATCTCATGCCCACATTCACCCCCGAGGAGAAGCTCTGGGTACAGAAATCAGCAGACTTCTTCGCTTTGTCTTTTGGACCAAACAATGTCCGTCTGGGCAAGAACCTTGTCCACAATGGGCAGACTGTAACCCCAGACCTGCGACGCCTCCTGAGCTGGATTAAACTAGAGTATGGGAACCTGAGCGTGCTGGTGGCTGAAGGAGGCTGGTACTCTGATGCCAGAGTAGGAAGGGAAGACACAGTGGCCATCTATTTGATGAAGCGTTTTATCAACCAAGTTCTACAGGGTAAGAGAACAACCAGTAAAATCTAAAATGTTAAATCATTTATTTAAAGTAGATTAAAAAACAAAAACAAATGTAAAGTCTCTTTATTTATTTTGTAGCCATCAAGATCGATGGCGTGCAGGTGTTTGGATACTCAGCCTGGTCATTGGTGGACGGGTTTGAGTGGAACTATGGCTACAGTATTCGACGTGGCCTTTTCTATATTGACTTTAACCAACCAAACAGAACCAGGATCCCCAAAACCACCGCACAGTACTACAGGCAGATTATCTCTGACAATGGTTTCCCACCTGATGAATCCTCCATCCAGATTAAAGGCCACTTCCCCTGCAAATTTCACTGGGGTATTGCAGACTCTACCATACAGGTAAGATGTGAGAACAGCTTAAAATGCTGCTAAACAATTGAATATAAACTGAGTCAGCATTCCCACAATGGTCTTCTTGATTGTGATGTCTTTTGTACATTTGTTGGACTGTGAATACTTAAGCTAGTTATTTATCAAAACAATCAGCTTGTCTAGGAAATTACAGCTATGGCTTTTGGTTCTTGCTACTTTTATAGTTTAAAAAATTTAGTTATTTATTTCTCATAGAAATGCACTGAAAACTTTAAATCATTGTAAAACTTAAGCTTTTAGCTATTGTTTTGCTGGATTTAGACAAATGACTGTTAGGTAATGCTAGTTTTAGCAATTACTTTGGTTAATTTTAGCTTTCAAATACAGTTTGAGTGCCTGTGACCCCCGTGACCCTGAAAGAAAGAAGCAGATAGAGATAATGAATAGATGTATGGAAATGCAGTATATCGCTAAATTTAGATTGCAGTAACAGACTTGCTAGTTTTACCTATTTTGCTACATTTAGCTTTAATGTTGCTAAATGTAGCTTTAAGCAACCGTTCAGTTTTAACTTTCATCTACTGCTTTGGTTAATTTTAGCCTTTAGCTACTGTTTTGCCACTTTTAGCTTATGTTCTGCTTGTTTTAACATTAGCAGTTCAGTTCAGCTTATTCAACAAATTTCACCAAAAACATTCAACCCTCAGCATTTAAACAACATTTTTGGCGAAAATGCTAATTTCTCTGGTTGATTTTGTTTGTTTTGCATAGATCTTTCATCTTTTTATTTCATTTTATTTTTATTTTTTGCAGGTCCGCTTCTTCCCTTTCTCCCCGCAGTTTACTGACCCCCACGTGTACAGCTGGAACCTGACAGGAGACAAATCGTTGCGACCGATCCCCGGGGTGAAGCTCCAAACCAGACCAGCGCAGTGCACTGATTATTTGGCTATCCAAAGTCACCTTCGCCTGTTTGCATCCACCGGAGCAACCCATTACCGCTTCGCTCTAAACTGGTCCTTGATTCTACCCCAGGGAGACCGTTCAAGTGTCAACGATGAAGCTCTGAGGTAGAAATGTACAAACACGCAATATGAACTGGCAATCTCAAAATCTGACACATTTCAGATAAATTTATTTTCAGCACATGAATATGATTTATATTGCAAAGCTACAACCTGATTTATAACAGAGACAAAGATTAAAGAAACGGTTTAGTTGTTTTTGAAGTGGAGTTTTGTGGAATGATGGTGAACAGCTAACATCTTACCTGATGCAGATAGCTCTTTGAATGATCTTTATTTAGAGGAATGTTTAAATCTGACCAGATTGACAAACTAATGGCCATGAGGGGATTTCTGTCATCGTAAAGCTGCTTCAAGCTAAACAAGTTTCACTGTGGTTCATGTGAATATTTTATAAACCATTACAAAGCCAAAAAATTAAGTTAACACAATAATTCCAGAAGAAATGTTCTGATTCCCCAGAAGAAATACCCCAAGCTGCACAAGTGCTACAGCTAGCCACTTCTATTTGCACTTGCAAATAATCATTGAATGAACTGCAATTACATTTTTGAGATCAGGGTTGTTTTACAACAGCAGCAGTCCACTTGAATTTAGGTCTAGCTCCAACTAGTCAGCCACTCATCAACTTAAGCTATCTGCAACAGCTAAGATTTTTTTTGTTCACAACCATTATACCAAACCCCACTTCAAAAGATCAGAACTAAAGCTTTAAATTAGATATCATTTATACTTCATGTGTTCTTTGTCTGCAAAAATGACACTTCCTCTATGCTTCTAAAAGGTACTACAGCTGTTTTCTTATGGAGCTCAAGAAGCTGGACCTAGAGGCTGTGGTCGTTATGTACTACCCAACACACAGAGCTCCAAATCTGGGTTTACCAGAACCAGTGCAAGCCTCTGGAGGTTGGCTATCGTACAACGCAGTGGAAGCATTTCAAGAATACGCAGCACTTTGCTACCAGGAGCTAGGTACCTGGGTTCGATACTGGATCACGATTAACGAGCCAAACAGACTGATAGATATTTATTCTAATGTGACGGAGAGGCATCAAGCTGCTCACAACCTCCTTCTGGCTCATGCCAAAGCCTGGAGGTTATATGAGAGGGAATACAGTGAACAGAAAGCTCTGATATCACTTACATTACATGCTGACTGGGCCAAACCTGCCAACCCATTCCTAGAGTCGCACACACAGGCAGCAGAAAGATTCCTTCTGTTCGAAATTGGTCGCTTCTTAGACCCACTGCTGGGGTCTACATACAATGAGAAACAGAGGGAGGGGAAATACCCACCTGGAATGAAGGCATACTTGGAGGAAAGAGCTAGAATACTGGGCCTCCCTGGATCGCCTCTCCCTACTTTCACTGATGCTGAGACAAAAGAGCTGAGAGGAGCGTTGAGCTTTATCGCCCTAAGTCATTTTACTACACGTTTAGTTTCTCCTCTTCCCCCGACACAGGCCACTGTTCAGAAGAAACAAGTCCCTGACCACGACTGCCTGGTACTCTCTGACCCCACCTGGCCTTCCTCCAGCTTGGGACAAGCTCTGGTCCCCTGGGGCTTACGCAAGATGCTGAACTGGGTGAGCGAGCGATATGGAAGAAGTCTGCCTATCATTGTCACAGGAAGTGGAACTGATGATCCAGCTCCTGTTGAGGATAAACTCAGACAGCACTACCTCAAGAGTTACCTTCAGGAGGCACTCAAAGGTAGGGGCATCGAGAATTGGTTGAGTAGTCGTATGAAGTGCATACTGTATATTTCGGACTACAAGGCACACTTAAAATCCTTGAATTTTCTCAAAAAACAACAGTGAGCCTTATAATCCTGTGCGCCTTATTAATTCTGGTCGTACTTACAGACCTCAAACTGATTTTATGTGGTACAACTGAACAATGCTGAGAGTTACTGTGAATGAGTTGAATAAAATTTGACTTATCTGACTGTTTTTGTTTCGCTTAATGCGCCTTAGAATCCGGTGCGCCTTATAGTGCGAAAACTACGGTATTGAAACAGAAGCACAGACCCACAGGTAATACAAGTTTAATTGCCTTGTTACCGTCTGTAGTAAAATCCAGACTTAACAAAATGGCATGAAAACAATAAAAGCATAAAAAGAGGGAAAGTCATACACTATAAAAGGCAGCTCTGCTCAGTGTTTTCACGGTTCACTTGCTTTATGGCAGGCAAGTGTGACATATAATCCAACAATGCTCACACATCTAATAGCTATTAAAATATCAATAACAGATTTTCTCCTAGTCTGAATGACATTCCTACTACTCAAAATAAAGTTAAATGTATCTTAAATTACACCTGCACCAGTAAAAATTATATTTAAAAGACTCAACAACTGAAGTTGTATTTGGTAAGTGAAGATAAATCTAAAATATGTCAGAAGCTGTTTAAACACTTAATGCATTGACGTGAACACAGAAATCAATTTTTTCCTTTATAAAACAAACATTTCATCTACTCAGAACACCACATACAATCAACATTTCAACAAACCTACCTCTTTAGATTAGCCTATTCTTAATTTAGACAGGTGTACTTTTGATTTTAATGTTTGCTTTTATTTTATTTTTTAACTCTTATTGTTACACTGTTTTGTTTGCTGTATAATAGTTTTTAACTGTACAGTATCCTTGAGTTTTCTGAAGGCTGTTTTTTTAAATAAAATATACTGTATTGTTATTATTATTATTGTTTCAGATATTCTATACATAATTTTTCCTAGAACGAATTACATACCACATTTTTCGGACTATAAGGTGCATTTAAAATACTTTAATTTTCTCAAAAATCAACAGTGGGCCTTATGATCAGGTGTGCCTTATGCATTAATCCTGATTGTGCTTACTGACCTCGAACTCATTTTATGGTAGTACAACTGAACAATGTTCAGACTTATTGTGAATGAGTTGAATAAAGTTTGACTTATCTGACTGTTTTGTTTCACTTAATGCGCCTTAGAATCCGGTGTGCCTGATAGTCAGAAAAATACGGTACATCAGTTTTTCCATTATTGAGCTTTCTATTTCAAATATTTTCAAAAAGGTCTTCCAATCTAAAAATAACACTGTAGATTTCCTGAAACACATTTTTTATTAGGAAAAACTAAATTTTAGGACAAGCTGGTTGTTGCTAGTAGCAAGTTTAATTTCAGCTGTTTTTGTGTAAAACTTACATCCCAACACATGCTCAATAAATATGTTTTTCATTTGTTATGCCAGTTACAATTTACACCCTTAACAACACTGTATTTATATATACAGTATTTTTTTTCCAAATGTTTATCAGGGATATTTGGAACATTTTATTTTATGACATAAATGAATGAATTAACTTTATTTAAAAAGGGACAATGTACAACTCAAACATAAATATCACTATTTGATGCACTGTAACAGTTTATAAGAAAAGCTAATTCGCATCTGCAGTCCTTTGACAATAAAGCAAATAAAAATTATGACTAGTAACGACAGAAATAGATTTCTAAAATTGTAATTTATCCCTTTAAGGATTCTTTAAAATATATCCACAATGTTTATTCTATGTAAGACAATGTATTTGTGAATATCTGGAACTGAACATTTGATATGCATAAATGGAAAAAAGTGATTGCATTTGATCAAAGAAGAAGATGCTTGAAATCTCAAGTGTTGGTTTTGAATCAAAAGGCATTCTGGATAACTGAAACATTCACTTTAACTAGGAAAACTTGAGTATCTGATTTGAAGATCTTTTCTGATAAATCGGCATGCCATACTTTTCATTTAAACAAGTTATTTTCTTACATTAGTTAACCACACTGTATAAAATGTTTTTGTATTAAGTAATTTCTGCTATTACATAATAAAAAGGGCCACGACTGTTAATAATTAATCTCCGTTATCGTTCTCTCTCTTATTTGTTTTCAGCTTACCATCTTGATCAAGTCAACTTGCAGGGATTCTTTGTGTGGAGACTCCAAGACCGACACTCTCCCTTGTTCGGCCTCTTCACCTCAACACAACACCAATCCAAAGCCAAGGCCTCTGTTGCAACATACAAAGAAATGATTACCCTCAATGGCTTCCCCACTAATAATAAGACGAGACCATGCAGCGCTGACGATACGCCTCAAACGTGCTCTATGTGTGAATGGATATATAAGAACAAAGTGCGGCTGGTTTTTGGAGGTTGTGTCCTCATTACAGTTGCTACGATGGCTGTACTTGTTGTCTTTTATTTCACCAACCGGAGAAATCGAAGACGAGACAGAAGGAAAAAGAGGAGTAGGCTGAACTGGAGATGAAGAAAGGGTGTTTATGTCCACCTGTTCAACATTAAAACAGCGAGAATGACTCGGTAACATGTAGCAGAAGCAGTGTGTGGCTTCATCGTGGAGTGAAGCTGGACTTTCCTAGAAGTTTACCTGAAATCACTCATTCAGTGGAATCAATCATCATTTCACTGTAGTATTTTAGAGATTCTAAAACATTAATATATTTCAGTGATCACAAAATGCAAGTGGGCTTACTTTATGGCAAATGTACTGTACTGCTCACTTTTTGCTGTTTTACAAGTCTTGACAAATAATAACAGTACAGTATGAAGTACACAGATTATTTTAAAGGAGAAGTCAGAATTACCTCATTGTGGATGGTACCTGAAAGCTTTAGTACAGAGCAAACATGCTTTAGTTTTATCCATTCATTACCTTTACCTGCTTCTTCCTTTTTGGGTCACAGGGGTCACTCGCACCCATTTCCAGCACTGTGCAAGAGACGAGGTACACCCTGGACAGGTCACAAGTCCATGACAGAGATACACGACTCAAACAACCATTCACACTCCCACTCCCACGTAGGGACAATTTAGAGTTACCAATCAGCCTAACATGTATGTTTTTGGTCTGTGAGAGGAAACCAGAGTAACCGGATGCAAACTCCACCCTGAAAGGCCCCTTGCCAGGATTTGATCCAGCAACCTGTTCACTGAGAGGTGGCAGCTCTACTGTCTGCGCCATCATGCTTTTGTTTAAGCATTAATAAAAAGTTATCAATGATTAAAAACATGCTGTGTAACGGTGATATAGTTTAGGTTCATATGAACTGTGGATGGTAGTTTTTGTAAGTTGTCAAAACAATCTATACTTTGTTTAAGCATGCATTGAAAAGTTTCCTCACAGTAATTCTCCAAGTGTAGGATAATAATGCCACATAGTGACAGCATGTGGAGCAAGGATGAAACAAAAACATTCTGCCAGTCTGAATTTTATTAAAATTATACAGAGAATCAAAAGCAATTTTAGGCTTATGTATAAATAAACATCATTAAAACAGGACTGACTCAGTCTAGAACAAAAGATACTAAATAAATATCCACAGCCACATATTTATATCTTTAAAAAATTAGATATAATTGCTTGTCTTGTTTTGTCTCAGGATTGTATCTTTAAAGCGTGCTCTTGTTGTGATGTGTATATAACAGAAACATAGAACACAGTTTTACCAGGATCCTGCAATGTAAACTGCTACTGAATAAATAGTTATGTAGAAAACATCTGAGTTTTTAATGAAGCTGTATATGAAACAAACATCAACGCTGTGGTCCCTTTACCAGAACAGTGTAGTAAAGCATTTAATTTAACAATGCTAAATTACAATGATTGGTATTTAGAGCTATTTTTATTTATTACTCATGTTTAGCATTGACATCACTTTTGTTTCGACACACTTTAATATAACAATAATAATAATAACAATAATTATTATTATTAGTATTATGTCCATTGAATGCTGATCAACCAATGAGATGAGGCGTTCAGGGTGGCTCGGATCACATGACCTCATCTCGTCTAGCCTGCATGCAGTTTGGTATTAAAATGTTTTGTACCAACCATTGTGTTGGTGTACATTTGACATGACAGCTACACGTTGAGCTGTTTTTTTTTTTTTCTGTTCCAAATTAAACCTCCCATCAAAACCAGGGGCGAACGAGACGAACGTGGAACAACCCGACAGCTGTTATTTTTGACTCTGTGTTTGAAAAGTGAAGCTAACATTCGCGAGCTGGTCGGACTGCGACGAGGCCGCAACCGGACGGGAACACGGGGGAAGCCATGGCCAACATCGCAGTTCAGAGGATAAAACGGGAATTCAAGGAAGTCCTCAAAAGCGAAGAGGTTGGTCGTCATGCTGGCCACTCTCTAAGCAGTGGCTGCAGTTGCTTCTTCTTTTTATGGCTGAGTAAGAGTGACGCGTCGTTGGCTCGTCATTGAAGCTACTGCTAGCATTAGCAAACTATCCGATAGGGCTGTGTTGACAATTAGCTACTATAACGCGGGCTAACAGTTTGCCAGCATGATGGGGTTTGGGAGCCATAACATAACTGTTGCTTGAACTTAAGTTATCATATTATAAACGTTTTAAATTAATAAAATGAGCTATAGTTTCTGTGGTTGCTACTTTAGCTGCTAGCATAGTACTTACCCCCCTGTGTCATCCCCACTCACTCACGTGAACGTCTCTGCAGACCCTCGTGAACATACCGGTACTTCACATTATTATATCACCCAGATCTTTAAGTTTCTAGCAAAATGAGGTCAGCTTTTTCTCTTCTTGTGTAAGTTTGAAGCTTGTGCCTTACAGACAGACGTGTGTTTAACAGTAGTCATTACCTGACTGCTACACCCTGTTAAAGTGATATTTCTCCACCTTTCTATCATTTCAGACGAGCAAAAACCAGATAAAAATAGACCTGGTGGATGAGAATTTTACAGAACTTAAAGGGGAGATAGCAGGGCCTCCTGACACACCATATGAAGGTAAGGGGTTCTTTAAATCACCATGCCTGCTGCTAGGCAAAATGCATGGTTGCACAATTTTATGTTGTGATTATTCATCACTAACAGGCAAAAACAAAAAAAAATGTAGTTCCTACTGACAAGATAAAATACTCAAAACATTTTGTTAGCAGACTTGAAATCTCTTTTACACTTCTTTAGTAATTTAAAGTTTTTGTATTTATTGTTATACAGGTGGTAGATATCAACTAGAAATAAAAATTCCAGAAACATATCCATTCAATCCACCCAAGGTAAGGAGCAATTTTTCTTAAAGCTGAAAGTGATTGTCCCATTTACATGTTTATTTATTTAATTTTTAAATATACATCCTTTTGACTTAAGAAATTCCCCGCACTGTACTAATCTACAAGTTGTTTATTTTAATATCTCAGGTGCGGTTTATCACAAAGATCTGGCATCCAAATATCAGTTCAGTCACAGGTGCAATATGTCTGGACATTCTCAAAGATCAGTGGTGAGTAAATCCAAATCAGTGCCAGCATTCATTGTCTTAGTCAGTACTTACGGTAATTGTTTAAGACATAGATTCATATAATGAATCCATCAAAAAAAAATTCACTGTAAAGTTTGACACTTGTATATTCCACTTTTATTTACATTGTTTAAGTGTACATTTTTATAGATTTATTGAGACTTTTTCTGATTTTAACCATCATGACCTTGATGTTTGCAGGTTTTAGCCTCTTTAGGTAAACAATGTTAAAAATTAGTCAAATGTGGGATAACTCAGTGCCTGCAAGTTATTAGGTAAGCTGTGATAAAGGACTGATATTTATAAAAGAAGAGAAAGGAGAGTTCCTGTGTCAGAGATAAGAAAATGGAAAAACTGTTCTGCATTATTTTCAGAAAAGGTCAAATTGAATCTGTGTGCAATGATTTAGAAATGTGAACTGCATGAACATGAAAGTGGCTCAACTAATTTTGAACTTCTGACATTTATCTAATAAAAAAAAAATAAGTAAAAGCTGGGTTTTTTCAAGTTGATTTGAAAGAGGTAATAAAATGTCATAATATGAAAGCTTCTTGAAATTTTGCATCTGTATTTAATTATATGGAAACTTTGGTCTGAGACTTGACTGATTCTCCAAACTCACTGTCAGGATGCATCTTTAGACATCTGTTTCTCTTGGCTCTTTGCTGTGCATTTTAGTGTTAATCTACTCTGTTAAAAAAGTTAACTTTTTCCTCCTCCTGTTAATGGGAGGTGAGTGGAACAGTCTTAAAGAGAGGCATGGATCTAATCCATGCCCAAAAAAATACCTTCACAGCAAACAGAGCCAAGAGTTCCCCACACTGTAGGGCTGCACATTCAGATCTATTTAGTGCTTTTAGTAAATGCAACACATGTGTGAAGGCTCTTGCCTTCTAATTGTCTGCTCCTCAGATAAATAAACTTATTTACTTTTTATCTATATGAATGTTTCTGTTCAGTGCCCTGAGATGACTTCTGTTATGACTTGGTGCTGTATAAATTAACTGAATTGAATAACTGAGAATGTTGTGAAAAATGACTCATCCTATTTTTGCTACTTTACAGAGCAGTACTTATTAAACTCTCAATGTTTTGCAGCCTTTATAAAGAGGTGTCCAGAGGACCTGACTCAACCTTGTTAGATTTATCTATCTGGATTATTGAGCATGCTTCAGGACATTTAAAAAAGGAGTTAATGCACTGAAATCATTCTACAATATTACACTTTACATTTACATTTTTAATGAGTTCCTCATTGAGCTTGATCCTTCTATACCTAAAAAGTTCTGCCTTTTGTTTTACATGGCACACTAATGCGTATATATTAGTGTGACCAAATGTCTTATGAAAATATCCAACTTTATTAACTGATGCTTTTTCTCTAGAACTAAAAGCAAATATCACTGTAGTTGTTATTTCTGGAGTTGCTCTAATTGCACATGTTGTCGTCTGTGCGCTAATAAATCTTCTCTAAACGTTAGGTCATTTCTTCTTCATCTCATTGAAAGTGAATCAAGTGGGCTTGTTCAGTGCTTTTAATGCACATCACATAGAATGAATAAATGTTAGTTGCCAGGATGGAACCTAAGCTTTTACAATTTTTTTTATTTTTTTAATTTCTGTGCCATTTAACATTCCACCTGTAACAATTTGTTGTTTCAGGGCAGCAGCCATGACACTGAGGACGGTTCTGTTGTCATTACAAGCTTTACTTGCAGCCGCAGAACCAGATGATCCGCAGGATGCAGTGGTTGCCAATCAGGTTTGTGTGCATGTTTTTTACACTTTCCCATTTGTGCTGCGAGTTCTTTCTATTGTTCATTAAGGATTTGTCACGTTAGTTTGACTAAATATTGGAACGTTACTATCTTAAAAACAGATTTGTCCCATTATTTTGTGTTGGTTGTCATGTGCTCAACATGCTTGTTATGATTTGGAGAATACATAATAATGAAAATAATCTTCAGATTAATTCTTAATGTGAATGGTTATACACTTCGCATTTATTTTGTGTATGCGTTTATATAAATAATATGTTAATATGATGTCACTGCCACTCAGCTAGCAAAAACTCTTCAATACCTTCATCTCATATAAAACCTGCTTGCAGCACGTGATGCTTCTCACAACTCGTTCCTATATAAAGCCTGATTTACAGTCATTGCAAAGTCCCATTCTCATGTCCTGTGCTATGGGTGCGTGACAAAAAAAGCAGTTTTCTACTCTTACCACTCACCCACCTTATGCATTCAGAACTGGGGGCAATGATTTTTTTTGAGTAATTTCAGATAAAAAAAAATGGGAAGGCAAATCCAAATTTCTACAACTTGATTTATTGTAAACTAAATTATTCTATCTTGCGACTGTTGGTAGTGTTGTGCTGAATTTCTTTTCAACAAGCATTCTTCTGTTTTTTCTGTTCGTTCCTCACTCAGTACAAGCAGAATCCAGAGATGTTTAAACAGACAGCGAGACTCTGGTCTCACGTCTACGCAGGCGCTCCCGTCTCCAGTCCGGAGTACACACGCAAAATAGACAAACTCTGTGCCATGGGCTTTGAAAAAGTATGTAAGCTTCTGTTCTCCGCCGCCCCCTGCTGTGCGCCGAACTGCAGAATGAACTGCTGAATGTTTTTGTTTCTGCCCACAGAATGCAGTTATAGTGGCGTTGTCGTCAAAATCCTGGGATGTGGAGACGTCGACGGAGCTCCTGCTCAGCAACTGAATTCTGACAGCCTCTTCAGTCTCTTGATTCCATCTCTCTCAACACAAACACACTCTCCTCCAAACTCCTGCTGTGTGAAGGCGTGTCTTGCTCGATCCTACCCCTCTGTTTTACAATGGACACACTCCATCCTCCCTTTATTCCTCTCTGTGTGACGTTTCTGTCACCCCTGCTGCACCACACTTCAATCTTCTGCTGTCAGCTCTATTTTTTCAAGTTCATTCAACATTCCACCCAGCACTTCAATCTGAAATCCAGCCTCATCTTACCCTCTTCAGAAGCAAACTAGACTTAAGTCTTCACCCGCATCTCTCACTGTTTCTCCCACATTTCTGGCTTTGTCCAAAAAGCGGCTGTCAGCGGCGCACCTTTGCCTATGCAGTGCATTTTTTATTATTATTTATTTTTCTGAAAACCTTTTTGTTGAGGAGAATCAACCCTTTCAGGGCTTTTGTCCCCCCACCTGGTTCTCATTCAAAACACTTTGGGCCTGTTTTCAAAATGGGGATTAAGTCACGTCCTAAACTTTTAAATTAGGGTTTATGTATTTTTCTTTTAAAGCTCTATAAACAAAATTCACACTAATTTGTAATGAGGTTGCTTTTTACCAGAACAGGGCACTATAGTTTAAAAGAGTTTTCTGACATTGACGCAAGATGCTGATTACTGAACATATCTTGCTAGCAAAGTATTGCGTTGTGAGCATAGTACATTTTTAGGTAAAATAAGTATCAAAAGAAGAAAAAACACCTTTTTGTGCTGTTATGCATGAATTGAGCATGTATTGTAGTGCACTATCTAGGTCGGCTTATTCTTTGTTCTGGAAAGCGGCTCATAAGTGTCTTTAAAGTGTTCGCACAGTAGCCATCATCATCATCCCGTTTTCCCCTCTGCTGTCAACAGCTCCTGCAGGAGATCCACACCTCCCTTTGCCACATGTGGCTCGACATGGCTTCCTTCACCTGTTCTTCTCCCTCACATAAAACAACAACTTTTATTTGGTTTAGGCCTCCAACAGGGATACATTTGAATTCTTGTTTTTTAAAACCGAAAGAAAACAAAGGAAAACAATGTTCTGTAGTAACACAACCTGTGACAAGTCTGGAAAAATGTTGCATCACCTTAATTAAATCAACAGATAAAATGTCAGTGATTCATCTGTAAATACAAAGATTAAAGTCTGTGTAAATTAATTAAATGGTTTCTCTTTTGTTGCCTGTTAAACGTGCTTTGTTGTGGCAAGTTTTGAAATTGATCATCAAAAAGCTGCTAGCAAGAATGCTTTTTTGTAAAAGATTACTCTTGGTTTCAGTGTGGATGAATAGTTTCTCCTATTTATGCTTCCTGTTGTGTTGGAGCCAACATTTGTTTAGAAGTATGGTGGAATCTGCATCTATTTGAATAAAAATGAGGCAGTAAATTATCTTTAGACAAGGGAGAATTTAACGATGGGGATTACGTTGCAGTAAAAACGAAGACGCGGACCAGTTTTGATGAATGTTTACGGGCTCTTCAAATCAGAGTTTTTCTTATCGTACTCTGAGCTTCTCTTGTGTTAAAGCTCATTTGAAGCACAGGTGGATCAAAAACAATCTACAAGCTCTGAATAGTTATCAAATCAATTTTCTTCTATTGCGTAATCTGAGAACATAACAGCTTGTGTCTGTGTTGAATCTGTCCAAGAAACGGGCAGTAAACATTTCACTTGTTCCAACAGTCATTCTGGGTTTATTTGTGCAGAGCTGCAGCTTCTGAACACTAACGTGACCGCTTCCTATCAGAATGAGGGTATATTGGACACAATGGTTTTAGAAATAGCAGCTGAAAAGTTCTATAAATTGGCACTCCGACACAATTTAAAACGACCATCCTGGCTTAACAAAATAAAATGTGCGGCATTTGTGATGGAAAATGATGTTCAAATCTTTAAAAGACTAATAAGATTCCAGTTGTGTTAAAAAAAACTTTCACTTTTAACTGTCAAAGCAGTCTTTTAGTACAGTAGGCATTTTAAACCAGTTTCCCCAAATTAGTCTGAACACATTTCATTTTTTATTCCCATAGAAAGTAATTGCCTCTGTTGAAAGTCCAGTTTGATCAAATCATTTATTTTACACTTCCAATCTCCTCTCTGTTTAGTTTTGATCCAGTTGTTTCCTGAACAGACCAGAGGCCCAGCTCAGGGTGTGTGTGACATGTTCAGAGTCCTGTGTGTGGTGAGGCGAGGACCTGTGGGCATCCTGTTTCCCTCAGTCTCCTCCTGCCATGTGATAGCCAGAGTTTTATTCCCAGCCAGCAGACATGCTGCCAAGCAGTGAGCAGAGAGAACAGCCAGATGAAATGGTGCCCTGCTATCTGCAGCTGAGTTCAACTGGGGTTTAATGGATACCATGTAGACCTTTCAGGAGAGGAAACACAGGACTCCAGACAACTGAGTCAAGTTACAGTTAGATTGTTCATGAGGAATCCAGAAATATTCAAGATGATCCAAGTTATCTGTCTGACAATGCTGCTTACTGAAGGTGAGTCTTCAACTGGGATTATTTTATGAGGAATACATTAATTTAAAATTCAATTAATGACAAAGGTTTGGTGCTTTAACTGCGTCAGGTTTGAAGAAAGCAGCCGTTACGCAAGACTTGAATTTTGCATGACCTTTAAATCATTGAGCTGAATAGTCTGTTCTGACAAATGCAAGATTAATTTGTCTGCTAAATGTCTTTCTTAAATTAAAACATCACTAACCTGAGAAATTTACATTTTCTGCTAAAAATTCTGTGTGATTGCTGAGGGGCTAAGTGACTGCTGAATTTTATTTAAAAAGCTGAAACTTGTTGATAAAACAAGAACAGTAGCTAAAAATTAAGAAAAAAATAGATTTAAGATAACCTCAGCGTAAACTAAAAGCTGAAGTTTCAGACTGCAGTCAAAAAGATAAAATTAGCAAAACCTATCAACAAATTAAAATGAGCAAAACTAAAAGTTAAAGTTAGCAAAACAGCTAAATTAGCAAAACCCTTAAGCCAAAATAAGCTAAACTGTAGCTAAAAACAAAAGTGAATAAAATTGATGCTAAAAGCCAAAATGACCACAACTGAAATATACAAAATGGTAACTACAAGGTTAAATTAGCATAAAAGATCAAAACTTCAGCTAAAAGCTGACATCCAAACACTTATTAGCTAAACTACAATAGCTGCAAGCTAACTGAAGCTAAAAGCAGCATAATGAACAAAATGAAGCAGATTTCAAAGAGAACAATAATTTGACAGAATTGAGATCTTGCAGTTGAAAATGTTTGCAAAGTATATTTTCTCAAGTATTTTGAAAAGTTTGAAAGTTACAAATATTAAACTTAACATGATTCCCAATCAAGCTGAGCATTTTGATATTTGAATGGTTAAAATAAAACAAAGCATGCAGAAGTCGTTTGATTGCGAAGACATGCACAGAAGGAAAATATAAACAGGAAAAACAATAGAGTGATGCTGAGTCACACAATGATGGCCCTCTTCACCAGTGTTTTTACACAATTGAATCATAAAGATCTGCAAAGTGTAACTTACCGTATTTTTCAGACTTTAGGGCGCACTTAAAATCCTTAAATTTTTTTCAAAAAATCAATTGTGAGCCTTATGTGTTATTTCTGGGTATGCTTACTGACTTCAAGCTGATTTTATGTGGTAGGCTACACGGTGCTCAAAAATCTGTTAAAATGGTTTAGTTTTGCTTAATGCACCTTACAGTATAATAAAGTGTGCCTTATGTATGAAAACAAACCCATTCATTGATATTGCGTCTTATAATCCAGTGCGCCTTATAGTCTGAAAAATACGGTACATTAGTTAGGCATTTAAAGACATTTCTGGAGTTGTTAAACACCTGTCCTCTTTCTTATACCTGCCCTCAGTGGTTCAATGTGCACAGGGCCACTTTGCTCACAAGCTCCTGAATGATCTGATGGAGAATTACTCGAGCGCCCTGCGGCCTGTTGAGGACACAGACCAACCTCTTAACGTCACCTTAAAGATCACTCTCTCTCAGATCAAAGACATGGTGGGTACCAGCTTGTAAGATGACAAAGTAAGACATTTGATGATGAGACCTTATCAGATAATCACTTTCTTAATCATAAAAGATGGCTTGAAAGACAAATATTGTTTTAGTTTTTACCAAAAGAAAGTCCAAAAACGTGAAGTACTGAAAGACTTGCATTCCTTCCTGAGACCCTGCGTCTGCATATGAGGACATTACATTTTGGCTTTGCTGTACCTTATACTTCACTCTGTAAGTCATGTTAATGTTGTTGTGTTATGTTGTAAAATAAGCCTATTGACCCCATCTGAGAATTTTTATTTTATTATTATTATTATTATTATTATTATTACAAAATTATGTCATAACCATGCAACAAAATACAACTTCCTGTTCAAAGAGGAAGCTTTATTTATACACAAATCAGGTCCATCTAATCACAATCTAGGAGATAAGAAAAATGCATCACAAACCAGAGCTCGAGTCTCAGGAGGTTAAAGCAATGGTTCTCAAACGGGGGTCCCCGGACTACTGGGGTCTGTGAGCTTGGGAGTCCACAAAAATAAATAAATAAATAAATAAATAAATAAATAAATTTCAAGCACGTAGATGCTTAACAACCAGTTAAAATATACCAAAATGCAGTAAATCACATCAATTTTATTGAAAAATTTCTGGGGGAGGACCTCCCCACCTCCCGCCTGCATCGATCGTTTTACAAATATGAGTTACTTGGTCTGACTACTGCTGTTCTGATTCTGTTCAGTTTTATGTAAAGAGTTTTCTGTAATTATTTGAAGAAGTGGCAAGAAATTTATTCTGTTCATTATGTGAATAAGTTTAAAGTGGTTTTTGATGCAGCTAATTTTCTTAAAACTGTAATGTTTGGAAGTTGAAATTAATAATGTTGTTAATTAAGAATGTCCTGAATGAAAAATACCCCAATGTTTCAAAGTGTAAAAGTTGTATTAACACTATTAAAGAACAGATCTTAAGCATTTATGTTACACAAATATTTCCATTGCATTAGTCAAACTGAAAAAACAAACCAAAAAAACAAAAACATGAGGGTTATGAGGGGTCCCTGAACATAAAAAGTTTGAGAACACACTAAACCAAATTACAGTAGTTGTAGTGATTATTTTCTGTAAGTTGTATTAATATTTGTTCAGTGACCCATGATAAACATTATTGTCTTGCCTTCACTTATCAGTAGTGGGTGATGAATGTCAAATAAATATTATCTTGATGCTAAATATGCAACTGGTTTTGGTCATTAACACGAGCCCACTGTGTTTTACAGCAGCAACACAAAATTAATAGTCTGCACAAACCTCATTAGCCAGTTCATTACAATTCATTAAAAATTGCTAACTGCACGCTTTGAATAAACAAAACTGACAGAACTCATGTAGACACAGTAAACTGAGAAATTAAGATCAGGACTAAAGCAAATATAAATGTTGAGTTTTGATTTGGATTGTCACTGCACTGATGTTGACCATTTAGAGTTGTTAACAGCTGATGTTCATGAATCACCGTCAGAACTTTAATTATAATAAAATAAAAATACAGACATTCTGTTTGTCATGTTACAATAACGCAAAGCTCTTATGTGTTTTTTCATTTATGGACCTCTGCTCACCTGATATTGCACGACCCGTCTGGATTCCAGCTGTGATAATCTGTATCTGTCAGAGAAGTGCAGATGAACAGCACAAAATGTTCAATGGAGGCGATGCTTTACTAAATTTACATTTAGTGTGTGTAGTTTGCAGATACAGTATACAAAAATATGCAATAAACTGAGCTCCCATTTGCTTCATTAACTGTCCACTTAAAAAAAGAAAAAGAAAAACCAATCTTCTTACATATTGTGACATTTGCTTTACTGTACACCAAATGTACAATTTTGCATTTTATGAAGCGTCTGAAAAAAACATGACATGGAAATCAGACCTAATTTAATCATCATAATATGAAATTGAAGCTGATGGTTGACCGGTGGTAGCTGCAGAGCCTCTGACTTTAAATAAAAAGTATCTTTTTAACTTTTCAGCATAGTCTTTTCTGTTTGAACACACAGACACAGGCAGATACATAATTTTTTTTTTTTAATCTTAATGGAATGAATAAGTTACCTGGAAAATCTGAGCAGAAAGTTTTGGATGCAGACCTCATGTAGTCAAAGTAAACCTAAAGGAGAGACTGGTTTAACACAGCTCACAGCTGTTTCCAGGAACACCAGCAGATTCTGTTTGAAGTTTTCCTCCCATTCTCCCGAATGTAAAACCACTGAAAGTCTGTGGATGTTCAGAAACATCTTGAAACTCAAAATGACTTGTAGTTTCAAGAATCTAAACTCTAAAGTAGGCACTAGAAAATGGATAACAAACAGCTGTTTTTATGCTGTAACATCTGGCAGAAAAGGATCTGACTCTGTTTGTGTGAAGGATGAGAGGAACCAGGTGCTGATCGCCTACCTGTGGATCAGGCAGACGTGGCATGACGCCTACCTCAGGTGGAACAAAGAAGACTACGATGGACTGGATATCATCCACATCCCCAGCCGCCTGGTGTGGAGGCCTGACCTCGTCCTCTATAACAAGTACGCCAGTATGTCATCCAACACAAACACATGTCCAAACCTCCATTGTAGAAACTGGGTGAATGCTGTTGTCAACAGACTTGAACAAATTATTTCTGATCTTGACAGCTATCATTGATTAAATGCATGAATACGATTAAATGGCTTGGATGTAATTCCACTTTGGCGTAGTGCTTATTTAAAATGTACGAAAAGCTTGAAAACACAATTATGCACGCGTTGATTTCCGTTCCTTTTTTTGGCGAGATGTTTTGGGGTCATCTTCATTTGTCCATATGTAAACTTGCTCTTGTCCAGTCCATAACTTTTGATCCGCTCAAGATAATTTAACAAAGCTTTATACACCTGCATCATCACCAGACAGAGTGTCCACACATTTTCATCACCCTAACTTCAAGGTCGAAGTCAGACATCAAGGTCAAAGTTAAAACAAGGCCATTGCTATACACTGCTGTATTGTTGTATAACAGTTTGTTGATGGGCGTATAATGTATTGTACTCTTGTTTATAGTCTTGCTGTGCACTCCTGTTTATAAAAACTGAGTGTGTTTGCAGCTCCTCAGACTGAAGAAGTCTTCTGGATAAAAGACAAAACATTTCAACAATGAAGAATCCGTCCTGATTCAAACTTGTTAGATGTTTTCTTGTTTGTTCTCCAGAGCTGATGATGACTTCTCAGGACCAATGGACACCAACGTGAGGCTGCACTACAACGGAGAGATAACTTGGGACACTCCTGCCATCACTAAGAGCTCCTGCGAGGTGGACGTCTCCTACTTCCCGTTCGACAGTCAGGAGTGTAACCTCACATTTGGTTCCTGGACCTACAATGGCAACCAGGTACAAAACTGCACCCTCATGTTTACAATCACTGTACAACCTGATGTGTCTGGATGTGCAGCAAAACTGCTGGCATAGCCCTACAGAACCTCACTGTATTGTAGGTGAGGTCAGTGAACGTGGCCAGGCTGATTCTGGCAGATCCTGATCATCCACACCATGGTGAGTTCAGGTTGCTTCTGGTATCTGCTGCCCAGATGTAGAACAAACAGACTGAAAAACTCATTCAGCCCTGTGGAGATAAGGCTTCTCAACAAACAGTGATGATTTCTGTTGTTTAATGTCTCAATGTCTTGTCTAGTGTGTTTGTGTGCCTATTGATTGTGAAACAAATTGCCCCTCGGGGATAATAAAGATTCTTGAACTTGAACAACTAGGAGCATTCACAAATTGAATTACATTTGAGAAATATGCCTCATTGATCACCCCAACCCTAGGTGGACATCATCATGGGGATGGACAGTGGCGATTTGTCAGACTTTGTAAAAAATGTGGAGTGGGAGTGCCACGGGATGCCGGCCACTAAGAACGTCATAATGTATGGCTGCTGCCCTGATCCGTATCCAGACATCACCTACAAGGTGCTCCTGCAGCGCCGCTCCTCTTTTTACATCTTCAACCTCCTCCTGCCCTGCTTCCTGATCTCCTTCTTGGCTCCCCTGGGTTTCTACCTGCCTGCAGACTCTGGGGAGAAGGTTTCCCTCGGGGTGACGGTGCTCCTAGCTCTTACTGTTTTCCAGCTGATGGTGGCCGAGAGCATGCCACCTTCAGAGAGTGTGCCGCTCATAGGTAAGTAGGTTTTTTGTTCAGGATTGGGTTAAACCAAACCAGCATTGGGCTTTAATGTATTTTTCTGAATAAAACACAAAGTAAAAGAGTTTTACAGATGGCAAGAAAAAAGTGACCAATGACAAAAATGTAATAATTAAATGTCTAACATTCCTTGAAAGGATTGACTGCTGCCTTTCATGCAACAGTTTTAGAATAGGTTCATATGTTAAAACATGATGCAGCCATTTTTGTCTAACCTGGAATTTAACGTTGTGTGCAAACTCATGTGGTACTGCAAAATGTCACGCTCAGCGCATGTGTTGTGAATAACTATCAGCTACTACCACGACAAAGATGAACTCAGTATCTGTAAAATCATAGTCATTTTTGTGTTGGTTAATGCTGATTAGTTGTGGCATCCATTGTGAACTGGGTTTACTCCACAATTTAATCAGTTATAGACTTAAATCCAGTTATTTTTGATAGTGTTGTTAAAAGTCGCCTAGTGGTTTATGAGATGTTTTGCTAACAGTGATAGAGTTGACTGAAATGTTTTAAGCACATTGCGTATTCATCAAAGTATATGTCGGAGATGAACCCCAGCCATCAAAACACTTTGTGCAATATCTGTAATACGGACTTAGGTAAATACTCTTTTTGGCCATCTTGAACTGGATTGACTCTGCAAGTTAATTACAGTATATGTAGATGGAAAATAATAATAATAATAATAATAATAATAATAATAATAATAATAATAATAATAATAATAATAATTTCTTTGAAGGCGCTTTTCAAATCACTCAAGGTCACCGAACAAGAAATACAAAGATTAAAAAAAACATAAAATATAGATATCAATAAATAATAATAATACTTTATTTATAAAGCCCTTTAGAACCACCACAGCTGCAACAAAGCGCTCTTCATACAAAATTTAGAACAGTTAAACACATAAAAAAACAAAACAGTTCTTAAAACATTAAGATCAATAAAAACAATAAAAATAGTGCAGAACAAATTCAATAAAATCAAATGCAAATAATGATAAAATACATAGTGACATTAAACAATAAGCACGTTTGAAAAAGTGAGTTTTAATGTTAGATTTAAATGAGTGCAGAGAATCAGAATTATGGACGTGCTTCAAATCCACGTAGTGGTTCATGACGTATTTTACTACCAGACAGTGCTGAGTCTGACTCCAGTAATGGCAAAGCTTTAAAAGCAGATCTTGCACGGCCAGTTAGTCCTCAAAGTATGTGTTGGGAATGACACTCAGCTACTACCACACCCAGTTTGAGCTCAATAACAGGTTGCTTATCTATCGTGGTCATCTCGAATGGGGCTGACTAAAAGTTTTTAAGTAGTAAATATCTATTTAGTGATTAGTTTCTAGAGATTTTTGTTAAAATCTGTCGACTGTGGTCTTTTGGTGGGCAATAATAAAAAGAGCAGAAGAGTGCCATCCCTTCTGAGCTTTCTAATCTCGAACCTTTTTATCTTTTTCTGTTGACTTGCTGCACAGGGAAGTACTATATAGCCACCATGACCATGGTCACAGCCTCCACGGCTCTCACCATCTTCATCATGAACATTCACTTCTGTGGTGCCGAGGCCAAACCGGTTCCCCACTGGGCCAAAGTGCTCATCATCGACTACATGTCCAAGATTTTCTTTGTGTACGAAGTGGGAGAGAACTGCGCTTCTGGCTCCTCCTCCTCTTCTTCTTCTAGCTGCCTCCAGGAGGGTTCTGGTCGCCAAAAAGTCAACTCCCACATTCACGCAAATGGAAAACCCAGAGGCCAAGAGGGTCATCAGAACCATAAGCACCTTCAGTCTCAATCTTCAAGGCAGCAACACCGAGTGAAAGTCCACCAGCACATCATCAGGGAAGAGAGCAGCCACCTGAACAGCTTCGCACCTGGAAAGTTTGAAGTCTCCAATGGGAGAATCCCAACGAGTGACTACAGTGCAGAAGATCAGAAAGTTCATCCTGAAGACCAGAATCCTCTGTGCTGCTCCGAAGACATAAAACCTCCCCCTCAGGGCCCGACTGTAACCTTTGGCCCCTGCATATTCTGTAGCTATGCCAGTGGAATGCCTAATGTGGACACGAAACTGGTACGCAACGTGGAGTACATTGCTAACTGCTTTCGAGAGCAAAGGGCCACGTGCGCCAAGGTGGCCGAGTGGAAGAAGATAGCCAAGGTGATGGACAGATTCTTCATGTGGATTTTCTTCATCATGGTTTTTCTCATGAGCATCCTCGTTATCGGCAAGGCTAAATGAGCTTAAAGGAATGTGGCATTGTCTTTAATATTTGAAACAGTGAAACCTTTTTGTCAATCACGAAACACAAACTACTTATTTAATTGTAGTTATAAACTTATATTAGCATTTTTATTTTTATTTTTTGTTAAACATTGTTGATCATAATGGTTAGAAAATAAACAAATGACATTTGTTTTTTTAGCAATATACTGTATATGAAAGGTATAATATTCCTCTAATTTAGTGTACCTTCTAGTGTACTATTTTCTCAAACTAAGCTAATTGAACCAAATTATGACATAGGTGATCAAAAAATGCATTCTAGTTTTAAAGGTACGTGTTGAAAACAGTCAAATGAAACATAATAAAGGTGATTCATAACTTTATCTATCAAAGCAGCATCAAAAAAAAATTTAGTTTTCCAGATACATTGTTATAAAATTATGAAATGTGAGAACTTGACTGAATCTGACAAAAAACGTGAAAGCTCGATTTACTCAACTGACCTACATTAGGCTCGTTGCTCGCTGTATTCAGTTATGCTTTATGCATTAGATGGATCTCCAAAAAAATATCTATTCCCCAAAGTCTTTTTAAATTTAGACATATCTGCATACTTTACTCAACAAATCTAATTATGTACCAGTACAAGTCAACTAAGACTGTCAGACTACTCCATCCCAAATGTCTCTGGATTGGTGACCCATGTTCAGTCACTTTGATTGGTTACAAAGTACAAAGATGTGACAGTTGGCAGCTGTTCACACATTTTTTTTTTTTTACAGTTTTTTTTAACTAACGAACCAATAAGCATCAATATGATCCAAAATAATTTTGTGTTATCTTCATCACTTTGCAATGCGTACCTTTAAAACTTTATTTGTTCCGTTTCTTACATTCTCAGTAAAAAGATAATTCAGACATTTGTTAAAAATTATGAATTTTTAGTATCTTACCTGTTGCAGGTAGCTTATAATTTTGACAAAATTGACAAGGTAAAATGGCGAGTCTGATTCAAACCAAGACCAAATGGGATTGCTGCTTTCTTAAAACAACTCCAGTTTTTTAGCAGTTCATGTAAACACTATTTAAAAATATTGCTGTCTGTTTTGGGTATTTATTCTGGCAGAAATATTAACTTGTTTCTCCAACAAATTTAAGTCCGGTCCTCTGGACGTTTTTTATTTTATTTTATCTTTTTAAATGTTTCGTCCTTCATCCAAAGGACTTCATCAGTCTGAGTAGACACAGCAAACTCAGTTCCTGGGATGATAAGAAACCATCTTATTACCATAAAACTGGTTGGCCCACTATGTGAGTAAGCCACTTATGGGACTGAGTTTGCTGTGTCTCTGACTGATGAAGTCCTTTGGCTAAGGACAAAACGTTCCCAAGGAAAAAAAAAAAAAAGAAAGAAAGAAGCCATCCAGAGGACCTGACTTAACCTTGTTGGATTTTCTACCTGGATTATTGAGCATGAACTTTGATGGTTTGAACCACTTTAGCTATGGCTGCCTCAGAGTCGTCGACGGGGGAGAGGGCGGACTCCAGAAACCATCTTATCACCATAAAACTTGTTGGTTCACTATGTGAGTAAGCCACGTAAAGGACTGAGTTTGTTGTGGCTCCTCGGACTGATGAAGTCCTTTGGATGAAAGACGAAACAATTCAACAACAATTAAAAAAAGAAACCGTCCAGAGGACCTGACTTAACTTTGTTGGATTTTTTTAACCTGGATTACTGAGCATGAACATTGATGTTAACTTGTTTCTATTTGAAGTGGCCAACGTTGCACCAGAAATGCCACGTTTAACTAGTGCTGCTGCTATTTATGCTGGAAAAACAACCATAAACCTCTTTATATAACTGCATAGTGTGAAACTAATAGTGATGTAAAGATTTATGAATAGTGTTTGCATGAACTGCTGAGACTGAAGTTGTTTTAAGGTGAGAGTAATCCACTTTGCTCTTACCTCAACTAGGACTAGCTGCTAAGCTCATCATTTCAGTCAGAACCAAACTCTGTTTGTACAAACTGTAGTTGTTCAAGCAGCTTTCTGCAACAGGTAAGTTATTAATGGTGTGCACAGCCTCCCACATTACCCAGCTCCTGTGCTCAGTCAGTCACGGTTTTGATGTGTTGGAACTTTATCATCTGATCACTGAATAAATTTGAGGGTCTCTTCTGTTAAAATATGGCCTGTGGAGGCGACACATGCCTTATTCACCAGTGTGAAATCAGATGCCTGCAGGCTGAGAGGCACAGTGTCAGCGTGCACCGCGGAGCCACCGAATCATTTTTCTGTTTAAATCATCTGGTGAATAGTTAACGAGCCAGCTTTGTTTGTTGCACAGCAAGGACGTAAGTTAATAGTGAGCATTAATTATGCAACAAAAGAGCACACGATTGAACCCTTTGTCTTTTAACCCCCCACTCCTCCCTCATTCACACACAAACACACACATCTTGGACTTTGTAAGCCAATTAAACATATTCATTAATGTGTACACACAAGTAAATGACAGGTTTAAAATGAATACAGTACATGACCAGACCACAAATGGAACAAACAAACAACTAAGATATAAAGAATACAAAAAGTTTTTTGTTTGTTTGAAGTTTTGAGTAACTTGCACACCACTTAAGCAACACTCATACTAAGATTCTCTGTAAGTTTAGATTTTTTTGTTTTGTTTTTATTGTTCATATACTGTAAATTTACCAATATAAATCAACAGATTGATTTATGGTCAAACAGAGAAAATATATGAAGTCACAAAGCAGCTTGGAAGCTCAAATGATTAAAAATTTATTTCTTTAAGGTTTGTACTTTTATGCTGCAAAATTAAAAATATCCATCCATCCATCCATTATCTTTACCCACGTCTTCCATTTTGGGTCATGGGGGTCACCGGTGCCCATGTCCAGCAATCATCACTGTGCGACGGCAGGGTGCACCCTGGACAGGTCTCCAGTCCATCAAAGAGACACATAGGGACAAATGAGACAAACATCCACTCACTCTTTCACTCACACCTAAGGACAAAATAAAAATCTTACAATGTTACAAAATTAAAAAACAAAAAACAAAAGTACAGTACAAATAGGCTGCATCTTAAAAACTTAGTAGTTAGAAAAACTTTCAGGTGGTCAAAAGTAGCATGCTCAAAGTGTTATATGATTCCCTTAAAATGATACGAACACAAAAAGAATAGTTAAATAATAATAATAATAAAAAAAAAAATCCATCAAAATGCATAAAGGTATTTTGTAAGCATCAACCTCAAAGCTGCAGAATAACTGCAGTACCATTTGTTTACAGTAGATGGCGCTAAGTTCGCATTCTTTATTTTGCTGCCTCGGGGCTCGCAGCTTGACGTTTTATTTATGTGGCATCACAAGAGCACAAGATTTGCACTTTAATGTTGTTCCCAATGCCCTTTTTTATTTTTTAAATCTACCAGAGTGATCCATTCGTGACATTTCATTATCAAGAGAAGACAAAAGATGTTGACTTTCTATTCCTTCAGTCCTCAGGAGGTTGTTCCCAACTCACTCTGTGCTCAATACTTCAATAATTAAATATAAAAGCTATTACTGAAAGTGAGCTAGGCTGTAAAAAAGGGAAAGACTTGAGGAGCTGGAAGAATGTCTTTTAATTGTGCTGAGTCTCTCCACTGTGGATTCATCTCTGCAGTAATCTGGTTGAAATGGGAAGAAGCTGTTTGTCTTTATCCTGCTCTCCAAGACCACGTGGTCTGAATTATGGGATATGAACAAGTGAAGCAGCTTGTGCTTCAGAAGACAGACTTACCAGGAAAATTAAGTGCCAGGCAACAAATTCACAGCTATGTTGTATGGTCTGGAGACAGTGGCATTGACAAAATGGCAGGAGAAAGAAGTGGAAGTGGCAGAAATGAAGATGCTGAGGTTCTCCTTAGGAGTGACAAGGATGGATAAGATTAGGAATAAGATCATCAGAGGTACAGCACATGTTGAACAACTGGGAGATAAAGTTAGGGAGGCC
>JARVLU010000952.1:18813117-18832961 GCA_031762415.1 Simpsonichthys santanae | reverse complement strand
CGTCACTGGGGCGCGACGGCCGTATACGCGAAACGCCGTAAAGCAAGTCCGCCGTAAACCGGGGACAACCTGTATTTGCGAAGAATTTAAATGTTTTTAGCAATCACAGTGACAGCTAGCTGGCACACTTTAGTGCAGCTTCAGGCACTTCTAACAATAATATACAGTATATGATAATAATGCAATGTGAAATAAATGCCAGTGTGAAGGTTTATAAACTAAAGCTTGCACGATCCACTACCAGCTTTTTGAGATTGGGTTATTTTAGGATGACAGTAATTAACACTGGTCATGGTCCTGCCAGTCAGAGCTAATTACCTTTGTTTTAATTTGAGGTTGTACAAAGAGCTATTAACTGGTCATAACATTTTAACAGAACATTATCTGAACTATCCCTTTAAAGTAGTTCTTTTTATTTTCATGTTCTATACAATGTGTCAGACATTTCTGGATTTCATTTGCAGAATACCATCTGTAAAAAGTGTCAGACATAAAAAAAATAAATAAAAAAAGGGAGAAATGGAGAAATCACAATTTTAATATTTCTTTTTTATGCATTATCCACTTGTTTTCTTAATAGTGCAGTTTTTGATTTAGACTACGATCTTTTAGATATCAGGTACAACAAACATTTTTAAGTAGCTGTATTTCTGTTAAAGAGACATGCAACATTTTATTAACATGCTCTTATCTTGTTCATGCTGTGGTGATTCTCAGTGTTGAAATATTAACACAGTTTCAGCCAACCTCTGCTCTTCCTACAAGTTGGACACCATCTGGTGTAGAAATAGATTTGCTGCTTACATACATACAGGCAGCCACACATAGTGCACACACACAGAAACCTAAACGTGTGTGTCAGTTGTGTCACTTCCAGTGACTAATCCAAAATTGAGCTGAGCTCTAGAAGAAATGCTTCAGCAGCAAAAACATGCAGAGGAAAATGCCAATGAGCCCTGGTATTGATCTTGTTATTATAACTCTTATCTGCTCATAACAAAAACTTGCTCAGTAAGCTCAATCTTGTGGGCTGACAGCACAGACTTGTGTCCTGCTCTACTTTTGTGCCAATACGTGCACAGTGATGATAGCAAACTGTAAATGTGACATTTTAAAAACAAAGCTGGAGCTGCATAATGACAACATTTCTTTTAATCTAGCTTTTTTTTGCACCTCATTTGTCAGTTTCTAATATAGTTTGATCTCATAGTGGGAAGTTTTTGCTGATGTTCAGCTTTGTGAAGTCATTTTTGACAAGTCTTTGCTTGTTAAAATTTAATTGACCTTCTTGCTTGCCATGAAAGCCTCCCTCCTCCTTTTCTTTTCTGCCACTGCCCCCGAGAGTATTTCAGCTGCACACTGTCCAACTGGGCTGCCAACTGCAGAGTTACTGAGGCTGCTGCTGTCTGAGCACAACAGTTTTTTTGTGTTTTGCTGGTCTAACAGCATGAGAGAGAAATAGTTTTTATCCTTGACCTTGGATCACAGAACTTGCACCTCAGCAAATATTAAACTATAAGATACATAGAGCATTTTGGCCCAAAGGTGAATATATAACTTACAGCAAAGACCTTTTCTCAGCCTGCCCACAGTTAGATTAATGTCCAGCTGCACTTGCTGTGAGACAAAAACTTGGAGACCTGATTCAGGTTTGGTCTAGCACTAAGAATGTGTTTGGCTGCAGCCACCATCAGTCACTCACTGCTCTTTGTTCATGACTTGAATGGAAGTCACAAACTCAAAATGAGCCCTGCAGTGAATATTGTTCACCCCCAACTTGACACTGGAGGACACTCCTATTTTTATTAATTTAGTTTTTTAAGTGACTGTTGCACACGAACGGCATGGTTAGAATTTTCTGGGGGGAAAAAACTCAGCAATGTGCCGGCTCTTTGATTACGTCTGCTTTAAGTGATTTATGGCTGACATTTCTCTTTTTTTCCAAGCAAATTGCTGCGTGTGATTTATAGTGTGTGGACAACCACTGACCTCTTCACAGTTCCAACTGTCAAAGCCTCCTTTGGGGTCTGTTTTGCAGCATGTGGTGAGCGGTTATCTGCTAACAGCTTATCTTTAAGACCTTCTGCAGAATTTTAAACCTGAGCATCTATAAAGACCACTGCTAATGTTGTATGCCTGTGTGTCCTCAATTAAAGATAAGCTCTATCACAAAGAAACATACATTTTGGTTCACCATCTTGTGTGTGTGTGCAGTTGTACCTGCAAGTAGATATGTCTGTCTGTCCTGCCCTTTTGGGGATGCCCCATGTGCATTTGGCCAGGAACCAGCAAACAGTTTGCCATGATTTGTTGTGATAGGTTAACAGCAGTGTGTGTGGTTTCCATGGTGTTGCACTACATGTGGTTTGTGTTGGAAATAATGCAGAAGGTGACCACACAAGTAATAGACCCACTAAGCACATTTATTCATTTTGTCACTCACATTTATTCATTTTGTCACTGTGGCTTCACACTTACACAAACACATGAATTCAATTTCCATCTTTTATTTGCAGCTTAACAGTAACATGATGATCCTGTTTTCCATCTTAATGGATACACACATTAGAGAAGTTATTCTTTTTTCTTAGTTTCTGTAAGTGCTACTTGCAGAGGGACTTTAAAAGCTGCTGTTTTTTTATTTATTTATTTTTTTACTTAGACAAAATATTGCTATTTTTTAATAATAAAATAAAAAAAAAAATCTTAAAAAAAAATTCCCAAGTAAAATCTATTTACAAGACAATTTCTTCTTTAGTGATATGACAACCAGGGAAAGGAATTAAACCCCCCTTACAGTATGTGTAATGAATTAGTTGAGCAATTTTTTATGAGCATTTTTAGATCCAGATCTAAAAAAAAAAGCAACATTTGAGTACAATATTTATTTTCTCATTGAAAATGTTCACATTTAATAGATGTTCAAAAATTAAATAAAAATGTTTATTTAAAGTCCAGATAACTTTTAAATGTAAATTAAAAATAAAAGTATAGTAATTGTTATTTTATTTCAACATTAAGGCAAACTTTACCAGGAATTGTACTCCACATTGTCAATCCCTCACTTCAGTTATTAAACTCATGAGTCAACATCTAAGACATCTGTCTTGCTCAGAGTTCCTGTATTGATAAAACACAAAGCATAATGTGATTTTATGTCACTTTTCTTGTATGATTTAAATTATGTGCCAGTACATGGTGTGGATACCAGTAGCGACCATTTCATCACCAAAAAAACCGTGAGTCAAGTGTCATTATTAATGGTATATGAGGGGGATGTGCAGTGCTTATTGTAAGCCGTTATCTGTTTTATGCACTTATTTTTCAAATGTGAGTTAAAAATATGATATAGGTAAGAAATTGCAGCATCTATTCTCATAGGCTAAACGTAAAATGAAATTTGCTGCTCTGTGAGTTCATAACAAAAGGGATGTTTTTAAGAGACAACAGGTACAGGTGTTGGAAAAAATATTGAGGGCAATGAGAATTATATTACAATACACATTTAGATTCCTTCTAAGGCTATTATAACTCACATTCATGCTTGTTGTATTTGATGTCTCTGATCAAGCTTTGGCATATCGGGTTTATTAGATCTAATGCCGTTAAGTGTAATCAGTCCTTTTCACACATTTGCCTCAGACATAACAAATGAAAGAAAGCAATGAGGCAAACGTAGAATCAGATGAGCTCTAATTAGGCATTAAATAAGCATTTAATCACTGAAAATTAAACCCCAATCTAATTGCATTATCTTTTCAAAATGAAATTACCATCATTTAGGAGGCTCTCTAGGAACTACTTTAGCTCTTTATCTTAATGTTTTTTATGTTTTTCTAACCCTGTTTTTATCGACAACTGTGGCGTTGTCCTATGTCTTATAAATTTACCATCAAGGTAATTTCTTCTGCCTCCTTTGCCCTCTACAAATAAAAGATTTTTTCTCACTAAAGATAATTAGATTTTGATATAAAGAGGCACAAATGTGCATCATTATTACTCATTCAGACAATTAGTGTGTGAAATCCTCATTATTGAGTTAACGTTCCACCTAACCTTGGATTAATTTTCTTTCTGCACAGATCAAGAGTTGCTGGAGGATATTATGATCGACAGCCACTTTTATCTCACTCAACCGGTAGGTGAATTTCATTGTTTTTAGCACATTAGTCTACAATGCTTAATCACTTGTGTACATCGGCATATTGTGACAGAGATTTAAGAAGCTGCTGGGTTGTGGCATGTTGTACATTTTGGTAAGAACTCTCTGATATTCATGTGGTCAGGTTTATACTCCACATTCCTTTTGTATCTTGTTTAGTCTTTAGTCTTATGCACTAAGATGTGTCTTTCATAAATCCCCAAAACCCCCTGATTCATTTGTGCTTTGTACCTCAATCAATGATAATCACTTCCAGAGCTACAGCACGTGTACTGGTTATGCTTTTCTCTGTCAAGCACACTCTAAAAGATCGGTAGTAAATTCACAATATTGCAACAAGCAAGGAGCAGTGTTTCTGATAATTGAATTCTACATGGCGGCTGTGGGTGAGTGGTTAGAGCAGTCGTCCTCCAACGCAAGAGTTGGGGGTTCAAATCCACCAACAATCCCATCTTGAAGTGTCCCTGGGCAAGACACTGAACCCATCATTGCCTCTGATGTCTGTCTCATCAGAGTATGAATGTGATAAAGCACTGATTAGTCTCTTTAGAATGATTTCTAGTAGGGTGCTGTATGAATGGGTAAATGAGGTTACAGATTGTAGTGTAAAGCGCTTTGAGTATCTTGATGAGATAGAAAGGTGCTGTACAGTCCATTTACATGCTTTCCACAGCCAATGTACTAAATGTTATCATTCGGCTCCTTAAAAAAACAAACAAAAAAAAAAAAAAAAACAGTATTGTTAAAAGGCTCATGCCATTAGACTGGAGGCACACGCTGCTGCTTAAATCAAGAGATATCCTCTGGGGTAGATTGGTGTGTGCTTTTGCCCCACTCTTTTAACACTCCATAATAAAAGAAACTATAGAAAGGGGGAGGACCTCTGGGGCTTTTTTTTTTTCAAACAATGCAGTTGGTGATAAAGCATACACAGAATACAGAGTTACTGTGCAGAGTGGGCTGTTTGAGAAGAAGTGTAATGACAAGAGGAGATGGTGACTTCATGGGATAGAAAACAATCGTCACAGGTGAAAGATTGCACACAAACAGCTTTTACTTAGTGGAAGTTTCAACATATACAGACACATTAGCAGTCAGATTTGTGTTTGCAGTGCAGCTCCCACAAATACACATGACTTCCCATGCACCCTTCTACAATAAAGCCTTGGTTGAAATGAACGACTCTCCCTATGTGTTGTTGGCAGGTTGTTATTCTGCTTCCTTCTTACTAAACAATAAAGTCTGGACAGGAAGAGACAGTCTTTAGAGTTCTCTTTCACCTTATTTCACACTACTGGCTTCTATAAAGTTCAACCTTGATAGAGAGAGGAGAAGGGGTGAATGAGAGAGAACAGGGTGGCCATAAAAACAGAGTGCATACGGGTATTGGAAATAAAGTGGCATGAAAAAAACCAAGCTATAGATAGACTTTGAAGCCTGAAGCCCATTCAATCACAATGGGGAGAGAAAATGAAGTCTAAATCCCGAGGAGGGTAGAAATAGCCTGAGTAATGATGTAAAATCTGGCAAAGCAAACGTATCAGGTGCAAAGCACACCTGACAGGTTCTGACGCTACAAACTGAGTTTTGTTTAGAAATTATTATACTAAATCCACTTAATTTGGGATTTTCATAATTTTATTTGAATATTTGATCATTGGTTATTTGCATAAGATGCAACATAGACTGCTCCAACGTGGAAACAGATAAACAACCAACTTTAAAGAGGCCGGTATGAAGAACATTGCAAGTAGTGGATTAAAGTCTAAAATCAAAGAATGGTGCCCGCTAAAGTGAATAAAAAGTCCTAGCAGACTGGTTTATCTGTATCCCAATGATAATGGCCAAGAGCTCAAGATTTTCATTTGCTGACTACCCACCATGATTAACAAAAGATGGAGTCTAATAGGTTTGAAGAAATAAAAGAAAAACACAATCTCTGAGCACTGCTGCAACTTCTAAATATGTTAGGGTCAAATTTACCTAAAGAGATTAGGAGCAATTTAGCACCCATAATAAAATCCTGCAAAAATCCAGGCCAACCTTAAATAAATTCAGTCCATTTTACTCCAAACTCCAGTTCAAAAAGGTTTAGTTTGGTTGTTGTTTAAATGTGTGTTCAGGACATTATACGTTACACTGAATGCACCGAAAGTACTTTATAATTCACACATTTCACATATAAGTACGAAGTGACTTAAATGATTAAATTATTCAATAAGTTATTGGTTTATTACTTTGTTTGTTTTAACATTTTTCCAAAGGGTGCCCAATTTAATTTCTAATGTTAGACGCTTGGATTAGGATTGATGAAATGTTTTCATGTGAATACTTGTTTATTGCTATATATATACTGTACAGTACTGTATATTATTTTTTTATATATAAAATGAACAAAGAAATAAACTAAAAACTAAACTAAAATAAACTAAATCCATCCATCCTTCCACCCATTATCTTTACCTGCTTCTTCCATTTTGGGTCATGGGGGTTGCTGGTGCTCATGTCCAGCAATCTCTGTGCAAGTGGCGGGGTACACCCTGGACAGGTGGATTGAAGAAATGTGTACTCTAAACATGTTTTCAATCATGAACAGTGTTTCCAGGGTGCTTTGTAACTGGGAATCTTCCCACTCAGGGGTTTAAATATTTGAAAACTTCAGGTATTACTTAAGTGATGAAGCAGGATGAGAGAGGACAATAAAGCCCCTAGTATAGCTCTGCGTATTGTCACAACGTGTCTGAGAAATTGACCTTTCCATAAATGAAAATTGGAATGAATGCTGGCTAATCTCTTGGCTCCAGCATAAACCCTTGTAGCATTCTGGCATCTCTGCCCATTATCCCAGCAGTGAGGATGTGGCAAGCTGTTGCTGCTATGGAACACCATCTGCTACTAATGTGGCTGATGCCCTCCAACCTGCAGGGAGGAAAAGGTGCTGATGGAGCGAGGGCATAGGCACTGAGAGAAAAAGAGGCAGAGAAGTGTAGAGGAGAGATTGAGACATGACTCAGACTTCCTCCTTGGTTTAATTAAGTGGCAGCTGTGGGGTTAGGTAAGGACATCTTTGTCCCAGTTTGTGTGTCATTTTCTGAAAACAGGTCAACAATCTAGCCTCCTAACTAGTACAGATGTGTACTATCTCTGCAGTGTCTCATATAACCAACCATCTCAAATTCATCAAATGTAGATACAAACAATGACTTATATTATAAATTTACTTTTGTGCTGTAACCATTTCATAGATTGATGAAAAGGCCACCAGCCAACATTATTAAAGGGATTTTTTGTCATGCAGACTCTACTCTTGTAGTATATTATTTCCAAAATTATTTAAAGTCACTGATTAACTTTACCTTTTGGTCTAACAATCTAGCCAGAAGATCAGATGAGCCTTGTCGCCGTCATGCTCTTTGACTTCCAGGACAGGAAGTTTCTCCCCCGCAAGCGCCAGGGGAAGGAGGAGGTCATTCAGGAAGTGAGAGATGTGGAGAATTTTCTTATTAGGTATATTAAAAATATACACGAAGAGGCTGAAGATAAAGGAGGAATCACTCACAGATATTAGAAAATATAAATTAAGGCGTTTGATTGTCTTGTTCAATGTGTTTGCTGTCGTTTGTGTTGCATGCAGATTCAAAACCAAGCTGGCAGCCTCTCTGGCCCGCTGCAGGGTCAAACACAACCTCTCATCCATTGAATGCATCCTGCCAGAGAGTGTGAGAAAGAAGCAGAAGATGTCAGCCAACTTGCCTCTTTATGCATGGGTCAACACACTGAAGTGCAGGTGAGCTGGGCTTACACAACAGATACAGATAACATTCTTTTGATGCACACCTGCACATGAACACGAGAAAGCACTTCATGCATACATGCACCAAGCTTTAACTTGTGGTGCTGCTCAGTGTTTTACCCACTAGATGATCAGCTGACAGCTAATTAAACCACCATGTGTATGTGCATGAATGTGCGCACATGTGGGAACAGGCTCTAATAAGACTGATTCAGGTAGGTGTAAATTCTGCTTCTGTGCACAGATTTAATCAGCAACCAGCTCGTGGACTGTAAAGGTCACCTGTTGGGACAAATGCTGTGTTCTCTGTATGTGTGTGCTTTGATAGTGTATTTTACCGCAGTTACACTACGCAAGTCTATAGAAAGATCAAAAAATACATTCTGCACCCTAACATTATCTCTGATAGCAGTGCTCCTTTTGTCCTAGCTGCAACCTTGTTCTTTCATCCCTTCTTTTCCACCAATCTGCTCTTATTGTTCCACCACACCTTTGCTTCCAGTCGTGATGAGGTCCAACGTGTACTGAGGAATGCAGGCTTCTCGCAAGTGAAATCCATTGGGCAATTGGAGGGTCAGGCCTTCTTCCAGGATCCCCACTGTGGGGACACTCTGGTGTTCCCAGCTCAGCTGAAAGCTCAGCTGTACGCCACAAAACTGCTTCATGACCACAAGCTCATCCTCCAGGTACAAGCTGTACAGAAAGACAGATCTGACAAAAACAGTCTCCTCTCAGACACTCATGCAGCTGTGGAAATTGTCTCTGCACCATCAATTTTCCCAGTACATCTGGTTTTATATTTGTGGTGAACTAGCTCACATTGGTTGTAAAACTTTGTCCACACACCAGCTGAGATTAGTTTCCATAGATGCAAACATTTTACATATTTTTCACTCAAAAGGCTGGACTTCACTTTGAGCCATAAAGAATGATCCTGGAGGTGACAATTTAATCATGACATTTTCATTGCATGTAAATCAAGCTGCCACTCAAACTGTAAAGAACATGCACCACCACCACATCATTAAACCTGATGGATTGGATAAATTTAATCAAACCTCCAACACTGTTGTCTTATTATTCATCTTGGTTTTTTCCCCCTCCTTTTATGAGTCATAATTACACTTTATTTCTCCTTTTAAAATAATATATCTTTTATTTTTTTATTTTTTTATTTATTTATTTATTTATTTTTTTACTTTTTTCCATTTTTCGATGGCCTCCCTTCTCACCTCACAGCCATTCACACCATTATAGTTTTTTTTTTTTTTTTTAATAAAGATAGAAAATATATATATATATATATATATTTTCCTTTATCCTTGTACTTTATGTTTTGTTTTCTCAAAATGTTATAAACCTGCGTAGATCTTCTTTTAGGGTGAAAGTTCTTGGTTTTCACAACGTTTTCACAGCTAAATCTTAATATTTCTGTAGGACAAGTCTTGCAGTCTTGGCCCAAACGCAGCCTGCACCCTCTTACAAGAGGAAGGAGACATTCTTATGGTGGGCTGTTTCTCTGGCCTTACTGTGTCCCACATGGCCTCCCTCATTGTAGAAAAACATAAATCCATCAACAGCAACCAGCCGACAGTCTACGTTTGTGTCAGCAATTGCACGGATGCTCAGCGGGAGGAGCTTCAGCGCACTGTCTCCACCATGGGCTGCAACAGTAAGCAAGGGAGTGTTGTGTCTTTTGTATTACAGACAAATGAGGAACCAGACGAAATGGAAGCAGAGGGATCCATTGTCTTGTTCTTTTTGATGATGTCATTAGCTGTCATTTGTTAATTTTGGTCAAAAGGCAGTGGGAAGAGGAAGCTTTGCCATTGATTCACAATTCAAAATGTGAAATGACAGATTTTTTGATGAAAAAATGCTAGTTTGACAGTAAATTCGTAGGGAGTCTCATATGTTTATCATACCAGCATACTGTAAAACAGATTGTCCCCTGAGATCTAGTCTACACATGGACATTATTTGTTGAAAGTGGCTACCACCTCATCAGGTCTTAGAAAGGCAAAGGTGCAAGGTCAGATTTTTATAATTGCCAAAAATACCCCAAGGCAAGAATTTCTGGAGCAAAGAAAGCAAGTACTGTAGAACTCTGTCAGTAAAATGAAAGCACAGAGAGAAAGTGTGTCACTGATCATACTGCTTATCTTGTCACTGTGTGTGTATGTTGCGTAGACGTGAAGCTGATACAGGAGGTCTTCCAGTCTTTGGATGGTGGTGATAAGAGACTTCAAAAGGTGCGCGTTATCCTGTTGATCCCCAGGTGTTCTGTGTCTGCAGTCAGCAACCCTGTGGATTTCATGCTGCAGGAAAATGGAGGTAGTAAACTGCGCTGCAGAAAAGCCTGAAACTGCACTAATAAAATTCATGTTACATCCTGTTGTGCACACAAAATGCACGTTGTTTGTGAGCCTTGAACATTTAAGATGTCATACAAACACACTGCAAGACAGCGTTAATGTACAATAAATGACTAAATATATTTTTTAAATAAACAATGTATAGTTTAGTAAGCGAAGAGCACAACTTTCATTTCCAAGACTTCAATAATTTTCATTTGTAGTTGAATTCCTTATGCACAGTTTTGAAGAGAGTAAATAAATATACAGTAATAATACATGTATTTTGCTTTTTACAGCTCTTTTTTCTTTTTTTTCAGACCTAGGTCTCCTACAGGACCTGTCACGTGATTCCATAGCCCAGAGCAAACTGGAGTCACTGGTTGTGCAGCAGAGGAAAGATATCGATCATGCCTTGAAGTGTGAGACTACATTCACCTTTTTTATGTAGACACACAAACGCACACCCAAACACGTGCACAGTATAATCTCAGTCTCAAGTGTGTGTCGTCTCTCACCTCACTGACACATTGACGCTTACGCTTCCTAACTACCTAATCTCATGCCATTAGACGGACGCCTGCTGTTTTCCTCAGAGATTGTCCAAGTTTTAATTAGAAATGCTAATGCTGCTCTGTGCTGCTCAGACAAGGCCTTCTGAAGTATTTCTTGCACATTTTCCACACGTAATTAGGATGCAGGCTTAATTTTCTGTACATCTTGTAGAACCAAACATTTGAAAAAGACCTGTTCTGTTCAGTAACATTATGTTTAGTTTGGTTATTGTTCTGCTTTGCGATCAGTTACTTTTCTTTTCTGTTCTATATATTGCTTTTCCTTCAATTCACCCAACAATTGATATCCATGGGCTGCTCTCATTAGCTACAGTCCATCTTGTTTTGTTCAATGCTCGTCTGTCTTTATCTGGCTGCAGTTCCCTTCATCAAGCAGGTGGAGTCTCTAGGTTGGTGAAAATGTAACAATTTCCTTTAATCGCACAGCTATCGATCTGTTCTTGTCCATCTGTTTGCCACTGTGGATACTTGCTAATGGGACTAGTAGTGGGTATATATTGAGTGGCATGGTTTAATTAAGTCAGTGGTCTCATTTCATTGTCTTTATGTAGGCACATGCATTGACAAATTCTCTGGATGAGACATACACAAATACAAACACACACCTGTCTCCAGAGATTTTATATATCCAGAAATTTATCAGTTGTAAGAACAGTTCAGTCTTGTGTCTTTGATTTCTTTGGAATTTTGTCAGTTTATTCCTCACATTTGTTTGTCACATTTGGGCAGATTCTATTTGTTATCAGCTGAGTTTTAATTGTTTCTGTCTGAATGTACTTAGTTGGAAAGGAAAAAATGTCAAACTGCAGACAATTAAATAAATTGCTGAGCCAGTGGAAGCTCAATAAAATGAGCACAAGCATGCATAAATTATTATCCTGGGGTCTATTTCTTTAAAAAAGTGTACATTGATGGAAATATGTGAAACTGATTAATTAAATTGAACTGTTTTAAAATGATATCAAGTACCTTTTTTATCCTAATGTTTTATTTATTTATTTTACTTAGTTCACATGGTTTTGGCAGTAGTGTACTCCACCTGTTCATCATATCCAGAAGAGAACGTGAACGTAGTAAACATGGCCCTGCAGACAGCCAAAGCCTGCTCAGACCAGAAGGGGGAACCAAAACTGTCAAACTTCAGGTGAATCTTGGTCTTGTGTTTTAGGCATGTCTCCATTTTTTCCAGTCATCTATCAGCTTTCTAAGTTGTAATTTTGTTCTATTTTCTTTTAATCAAGATTCAATCAAAGCCTCAGTAAATCTCAGGATAGAGCTGAAGGAGATTCAATAAATTACGACTAAAGACATACTAGTAGTTTTAGGTCTTTAAACACTGAGTAAAATCCAGAGAGAACAATCATTTCACAGCTTGAATTCACTCTTATCCCAATTGGCATTTTCTTTTACCCTCTGCATTTTAAGCTCTCTTAAGGCTTTATTTCAGTTTTACAATTCCCATGGACGTACAAGACTGACTCCTGTCTGCAGCGAGCTGCCCTGTACTGGTAGCGCTGCAGGCTAGTATAAAGAAGACAGGTGGAGTCATTGGTATTGATTTCTCTGTCTGTATGTAGATATCTGATGCTTATGTTTGTTTTAGATGTACATCGATCAGTCATTTAGTCAATAAAAAAAACAACACATCTCATATTTTATAATGGTAAAATTACAACTTTAATGTTTTGCTTGACTTGTTTATTTGCATAATTTGTGTCTTAAAGCTTTGACAATAGATTTCTGGATTTTGGACTGCATTAGAATATTAACCTGGGCTCAGACAGCTCTGTGTGATCCAAATTTTAATCTATTGGACAAAACCAAGTATTTTATTCTCATAAAATGTCAGTTCTATCAACACTTTGTTTCACTCTAGTACTGTATATTTCATCTATTAACATGCCTGGTAGGGAACAGTATTTTTAGCAGCTACTGTCTTGCTTATTTTTACATTCTGTTGTGTGCTGTACCTTTTTATCCAGGCCAAGTCCATCCCCTTTCAGCTCATCTGACCGTGGGGAGGCCACAGTGGAAGCGGAGCCATTCTTTGTGTTGGAGCCCTCCGAGCACAGCAACGGCTGCTTTTTGGCTGTTCTTAAGAGAGAGGTGAGCACCACTAACCAGAAACTGCAGCAACAAAGCACAATGTCTGCATGGGACTTCATATTATTGACTCTTATTTGACAGATAAAACTCTAAAGTGTTTGTTGAGCAAAAGCTTCAATTGGTTCCAGCTGAAATGCAAAGGACACAAGCAGAATAAGTAACTCTCCGTTATGTTTTCTAACCACAGGCTTTCATGATCTAACCTCGTTTCTCACTCCATTGTTTTATTTAACCACTCATGCACTCTCATATCCACTTTCATCATCCTCTCTTTGCCTTTCTGCTCTTCTCCTCTGCCTGAGCGAGACACTGGACACTTATAGGAGCTTTAACTGGCTATAAATGCAATATATTGCAGTGGATCTGTAGAGCCACTTGAAGAGCATTAGAAGAATCTCATCAAGTCTTTGTGACCGAGCTTACCAAAGCCTTTACAGTCTGCATGGTTTATAATATTACCATCTCACATTATGAAGGGTGCCCTTATGCTTTTGATGCAAGTTATTAAGTCATCTTACACCCAGAGGGGGTGGCGGAGCTCTATCGCATTTTTGTGTCTGTTTCTCTCTGGCCATTCATCATGTTTTATACCTCCACAGACAGGAATGAAAAGATAATCAAACTGCTGTAATGGTGCCTCAAACAGACATTTTTTTTCCTCCTCCATACCCCCAATAAACTCAGCTAATCAAAAGTTATTGTGGCTCACTGAAAAGCATCGTAAAATAGCAATTATATAAGTGTTTGAATGCTATGTGGCTTATATCTGCTGTCGTAGTTGTGCACAGTAAGGTTGTTTATGAGCCTTCCAGGAGCAGCTGGGGACAGTAAAGACATTCCAGGCGATGTGTTTCTAGCCTGATTTCCAGATGAAAACAATGCACATCACACGTGGATTTTTCTTAAACGCACTCCTACTACCAGATGATGGTCAATAATGACAGGTTCAGAATACATGTATTCCATTTCTTATTTTGACTTTGCTTTCCTCACTGCTTGAGTTTAATTTATATGTTGTTGCCAGGGTTTATTGTTTATAATCATCTTTGACGCATGAGATGAAAAGGAATGGCTTCAGCTCCAAGAAGTGCTGCAACAACTTAGTTTGCCAGAGTGTAGTTGGAAATAGGAGATTTACAGAGCCGGCCGGGCGTGTTTGGTTAGTGGGGATAGAGAGGAAGTGAGATTTACTCGGATGAGGGGGGGCGAAAAGGAGGCAACGCAGAGTGTCTGTTGAATAATTCAGCGCCCCCTGTCTGTACGAGTTAGCGTCAATGAAGTTTGCAGCCTCCACCGCAGACTGCATAACTGAAGTGCTTCTAAAACAATGTTTGCTTGTTTACATGTCTAAAAACACACAGGGACACAGTTGAGGAAAAAAAAGGCACTTTTTCTACTTCACGTGTGCACTAATTTATTTTATATAAACACTGGGATGAGTTTGCAATAAAGTGTAAGCAAGCACTTAAAGAAAGTACGCACCAGACCTCACACAGGCTACACGTCCCTGTAGTGTACACTGTGGTTGTGAATAATTTAGGCATGGAAGAGAGCAATAAGTTGCAGTGCAGGATGCTGAGACAGCAGGTGACCCTGCAACAAGGACACGGCGACTGTCTCCTCTCTAAAACTATGTTTCAGCACAACATGTTAATTTTCAGAAGGACACTTATCTTCATTTCGAATAATACTGTGCAACTGTGGTTTCGTTTGACTCTGGAATCACTTCAGAGCCATCTAAAGCTTTCAGCAGTGCTATTATGTTTTATTCATGATGTTACTCGTTCACTTTTTCACTTTAACATATTCTTGGTAATTTCTTCTCAATAGCCTGAGCCAGCAGAGGAAGTGATCGCAAGAGCAAATGCCAAAGGTATCCTGGACAGAATAGGCTCAAACCAGCTACCCAGTAAAGAACACGGTGGGAGCGCCAGCAGGATGAAGAAAACAGGCCAGTCTCACCCAAACCTCTCTGTCAGTGTGCAGAGCAAACAACAGCCAATCAAAGGAGGCAGAAATGCTCCAGTCTGTGGAGATCTTGACTTCCAGCGGTCATCAAAAGGTCTGTATGGTCACTTGTCCACAGAGCTGATGAAAGTGGTTGTTTGTGTTTAATTATTAACATAATGGAGAGGGTTCAGCTGAAAAGAGAAAGTTAATAGTTTTCTCATTTCTTCACTAACTTGTGCTCCCTTCACATCAAACTTTTTTTGTGCACTTGTGTTTACGTTTGGAAAGTGATGCTGCCTTTTTCTCCAGCTTAGTTTTGTTCTGAGCTAAACTGACTGATGCCTGCCTGTATGTAGCTTTATATTTTAAAAATACTTTCATATTTTATATACTAGTAAAGATGAAAGTTTAATTAGAATTTGTTTTGTATGCAGTTTTCTGTTCAATCTTATCGTTTCTGTTTTTTTTAGAGAAACCCAAAGCACTTTGTTTGCGACCTGCCTTCAGTTTTATCAGTTACTCCAAGCAGGCAGGCCCTCTCTTCTCCTCCAAAACTGGAAAAAACACATCGACTAAAAACTGCACCTCCATTTTTAACTCTTCATCTTCCACCTCATCTACTCTGGATCCTCCCTCCAGCCCTGTGGCCCAGATTGACCATCCCCGTCGAGCCCGACAGGTGGTGCTGAAGCCTGTGGTGCTCGTCCTGCCTCGCATTCACTTCCCCGACCCCTGCCTACCCCAGCACAGTCAAACAAGACCCAACCACAGCTTCAGCAAGTGCAAGACATCAGCTCAGTTTACGTCCCGTGGTCTCGCCAGTGACACTTCGGATAAGCGTCGCCCTCTGTTTTAACCATCTACACTCACACTGCCACACAAAACTCCTATTTTTGTGCCAAAGACTTAAATAAATAAAGCTGTAGCTATATATCGTTAAAATGTAGACAGTGTTATTGAACAGCTAGGTCACATGAATGTGTTCTTCTTAAATGCTTCAAGTGTGACTATCTGCCACCATCACCTTGTTTCTTATATGCCATAAAAAGAAGAACCTTGTAACAGCCAGAATAAAGTCAAAGTGCATATATTTAAAGAGTGGGGTCAATCTCATTTCACTTTAAAAACACAATGAAAGGCATGAATGTGGGACTCCACTGGCCAGTCAAGAGGCTTCTGCATGTTCGTTTTGTTAATGCATTTATTGTCACATTTACATTTACACAGTGAAGAGATGGGTGACAAACTGAAATGGAAGGTTTTGCATCCTTGCTTTTTTTTTTTCCTTTCAATTTGATTAAACTGCATTCAGAGTTCACGCTGAGTGCACGGGGTGGCCCCAAGCCAGAAGAGCATCATAAAAACTTTTGACAAATTTTTATGGTTGCTCTATTTTTTTTTCTTCTTCTTGCTGCTATCTGTGTATTGTGTGTTTTTTTTTTCAAAGTGAGTGAGAGTACACTGGATGGATTATGTGAGGGATGAGAGAAAAGACCTATAGTCCTCAGCGAATGGCACATATTTCATCTTTTTTTTGTGCCACACAAGAATGGTGAACACTTTTTGTGTGTGCTGTTGTATTTTTTACCCTCAGATCTTGTATCACAAGTGCTTCACATCTTCCAGAGATTTGGATTTTCTGTCGTCTCTTCCAGTCTTGGGTGTAATTCCTGAGGGATTTGTCAAGTTTAAACAGATGCGTTTCAACATTCTTAAGCTTTTAAACTCGTATTATTTTCTATAATATAAAACAAGATACAATCTTAAGCCTCATAATCTATTAAAAACACAATTTTTCTGATCAGATCATCAGACAATTCCTAATGAGTTTTTTCTACATTGGGTGGACAGTATTTTCTAGTTATGATTTGAGAACAGTATAATCTTGTGCCAGTGTACACAAATTGTCATGAACAAGTAAAGATGCATCAATCTGAAAGCATCTGTATTTTTTCTGTTTACCAATCTTCTGATCAAGACACAACTTATCAAAGTTAATCATATTTTCCCTTCCCATCAAGAAATCATGCAAAAGCAAACTCCACGGTAGTACTTCTTTTTTTTTTTTTTTTTTTTTTTTTTTACAACCAAACCTCTACCCTCTTTCTCAAACTCTTATCTACAAAGTTTGTGCTCTTTTTTAATTCTTTCTGCACACAACCATACACATCATTACAATCACTTCATGAAAGAAGACATCTAGTCTCCTTTTATTTTTCCAAACACCTGATGCCATTTGGTGAGCAGCTGCAGGTCTTGTGCGTTCAGTCTTGGATGATTTTTGTCACTCGCTTGTAAATTTTTCATGAACACAAGAAGGAAACATCTTTTTTGTCCTTGAAGGCTACTGTAGTTCATCCAGTCCAGGAGCTCAGAAAGAGTTGGAAAGAACAGGAAATAACCCATAACCAGTTTGGGAGAAGAAATGAGACGTTTTCTCACTGGATGATCCTGTCTGTAGCGTGATCAAGTAATCCGTATATCAGAAATCCATGTTGGACAAAGCAGCCGTCACAGGTTCAGAGTTCTACCAGTGATGCAAACTTTGCCGCTCCAAACACAACGGGTACGTTTTCCCTTTTAAACACCACCAGGCATATTCCTTTCCCTTATTCGGGGTGATGTTTGGTTTATTCTATGTACATCGTTGAGCACCCTGGCTGGTACTGATGAGGTGTTCTGTGGGGTGATGGTGTGAGTGGCGTCCAGGCTGAGGTGGGGTGCACTCCTCAGTGGTGATGGTCATTGCTGGGGAAGTTCTGATGGCTGTTTCTTGGGTTTCAGAGTATCTATGAGAGACTGGACGCTGCGTTTTACGCTGGTGGTGACCCGGCGGGTCACTGAGTCCGAGGATGGAGAGGAGGGGGAGGAGGAAGAGCCGGCGCGCTGAGAGGGTGGCCGCGCCACCAGACACTTCTGGTACCGGAGCTGAGAGACGAGAAGGAAAAAAAGTTGTGAGAAAAAGCTACAGCTTGTTTTTTGAGATACGAGTAGAAAATTTGAACGTACCACACAAGCTGCCTGCACCGCCTCAGACACGTTGCCTGCATTGGGGTCACACCAGAAGACATGACACTGGAAATGCTGGTTCCCAGTGTCCATAATGAAGGCAAATGTGTGCACATCCCGCCCCACGCCCATGAAGGACAGAAAACGGACCCGGCACTCCACCAGTGCCTCCTCATCCTCCTCCTGCACAGCCGTCAAGACAAGAATTAGATCTCTGCAACACATTTTTCTTCACGTGTCAGGCATATTCAAATCTTGTATTTATTTGGTGAATCCCAGGATAACAATTAAATTCCTTGCCTTTTCTGTGAGGACAGCCAAGGTGGTGTCGGCAATACTAAGTATGACAGGTGTCCAGTCTTCTTTTCCTGTGGACGACAAGAGGTTGTCTATGGCCCCATTTATAATGTCCATACCTAGGGACAGAACACAAAGGATGCTGGGAAGTTTGAACAGTTCACAAAGAAAACTACTTTGAAACAAATCACGGTATGAGTCCAGTTGTACCTATTGGCCGAGACACGGATGTCACACCCAGATAGAACACGTGAAACTTCTGCACCAGTTCTGTTTTTGGCATGGGGAACTCTACAGCGACAGAGAGAGAAAATACACAAAGTACACGTCATCCACGGGGAATTTTATTAGAGGACAAGATCTGATGGCAAGTTTCAAAGAAGGAGCACACAAGCGATAATTGGCTTAAAGCGAAGAAATAAACAAAATGTGTTGAATATTTAAATAATGTACTGTATATTTGTGCTGCTGCTGACGTGACTGGAGCATGAAAAACACATAACTTCCAGGGAGCTGTCAGTGTGTGGAAACCCTGCGGTGCCTGTTTACAGGCCGAGAGGACGACATTACACAATCAAACATCAAAACCGTAACCTGCATCTCAATCACTGCAGTTTTGTACAATTAAAACTCACTACTGGTACAAAATACAGCCATCTGTATAGGCTGGAGCAAAACTGCTTTACATTTTTTTTTTTTTTTTGAAGCAACTGAAGATGAAAAAAATTCAAAAACATTGTTCTCTATTTTTGTAAGAATAATTGATAACATTTTACAATAAGGTACTCAAGATTTGATTAACTACTAGGAAACGAATCAGCTACTTACTGGGGAACACACAACCACGCCTTATTAGGGGACTACTGGTCAGTTACCTTGTAAATAAAGAGGAAATAATCAAAAACTAATGGGGTAGTTACCAAGGAAACCAAAGAGGAACGAACCAGAAGCTAATGGGTAGTTAGCCAGTACTTACTGGGGAACACAGCCAAGCCAAGCACATAGAAACAGTAGGTAATGGTCAGGTACTGATTAAGTAATGGTTGTTTCCTCAGTAAGTACTTAATATGATGCGCCACTACATCAGTGAACAAAATATCCAGGCAATGACTTGATATCAGTAAGTGATAGTCAGACATAGTTAGGATGACACCAGTACAAGATTATGAAATTGATTATGTCTTTCATCAATAGATTTACAAAAGAGAAAATCCAGTAAAACCAGTAATCACTAGAAAGCAGTTTTTTTTTTGACAGTTACGAGCTGTGACCTCACTGGTGCAGGGTTTATTCAGAACCCACATGGAGAATTTCTCCTCTGTTCCAGTGATAACTAACCAGTAGTCTAAGGCTTGGCTGTGTGTTCCCCAGTAAGTACTGGTTAACAACCCATTAGATCCTGATTTGTTCCTGAGGCGTTCCCTAGTAGTTAATCAAATTTGATGTACCTTACTGTAAAGTCTAAAAAAGCCAAGTCTGGTCCTCTGGACATTCAACATTGGACATTCAACATCTGGACATTGAGGAAGTCTTTCGGACGAAAGACGAAACGTTTCTACAATTTTTTTTTTTTTTGCTTTGTTTTGTTTTGTTTTTTG
>JARVLU010000952.1:18736124-18753696 GCA_031762415.1 Simpsonichthys santanae | reverse complement strand
TAAAATGCTGCATAAAAAAGGCAACGAACGGCGCAATGACGTCACTGGGGGTGGAGCCGTAAGTACGGAGCGCCGTAAGTCGATGGCGCCGCAAGTCGAGGACTACCCGTATATATACAGTATACTGTATACAGGTAGTCCTCGACTTACGACGTAGATCCGTTCGTACGCAGCGTCGTAAACCAATTTTCGACGTAAGTCAGAATATGTACAGTACTGTATTACCAAGCACTTAGCCTATCCTAACACAGTGCGCTACATAATTATCAATTATTATTACGTTTGGGAGCCATAATGAAGGGCAAAAACAGTTAATGGCCTACTGGGAAGCTGGTGACGCCGTCCTTCTCGGTCCAGAGCCGCGTACAGTACAGTATTCCTCCGCCGCTGCACCGCGCACAGTACGATATCCTTCCGCTGCTGCGCCGCGCACAGTACAATAATTATCAATTATTGATACGTTTGGGAGCCATAATAAAAAGCAAAAATAGTTAATGGCCTACTGGGAAGCTGGTGACGCCGTCCTCCTCGGTCCAGAGCCGCGTACAGTACAGTATTCCTCCGCCGCTGCGCCGCGCACAGTACAATAATTATCAATTATTATTATGTTTGGGAGCCATATTGAAGGGTAAAAAGAGTTAATGGCCTACTTCGAAGCTGGTGACGCCGTCCTCCTCGGTCCAGAGCCGCGTACAGTACAGTATTCCTCCGCCACTGCACCGCGCACAGTACGATATCCTTCCGCCGCTGCGCCACGCACAGTACAATAATTATCAATTATTATTACGTTTGGGATCCACAATGAAGGGCAAAAAGAGTTAATGGCCTACTGCGAAGCTGGTGACGCCGTCCTCCTCGGTCCAGAGCCGCGTAAAGTACAGTAGTCCTCCGCCGCTGCACCGCGCACAGTACAATATCCTTCCGTCGCTGCACCGCGCACAGTACAATATCCTTCCACCATTGCGCCGCTGCGTTACGACGTTTACGACGTAAAACCGCGTAACTTGAAATAAGGCTTTTCATAGTGAATGGGAGATGCGTCGTAACCTTGAAACGTTGTAACTTGAGACCGTCGTAACCCGAGGACTACCTGTATACTGTATATATAATTACATGTTTTTTTATTTGTTTACTTGCTGTATAAATATTTTACACCTGATTATTATTTAAATGTTTTTATATATTTGATATACAGTAGTTCAAATCAGTGTCTCTGTTTGTTATTTAATTTTTTTCAACATAGCAGAGAAGAGCAGCGCTCAAAAACACTATTAATGCATAAGCAACACAATCCTACTGAAAACCTTTGTTTGTTTTAATTAAAAATTTCTAACAGGCACAAACAACCCAGAACTGTCAACTTTATCAACAAAATTAATCTTTCTATAGTAGTTTTACAACAACATCTAATAATAATATTAATAATTAAAAATGCCAGAAAACTAGCAGGTGTGTAAAGGTATCCCATCCCAGATTCCTCTGTGCATGTTTGCATTGTTTTAATGCACATTGGAAAGTGTGAGTCAGTCAATTACATAAGAGCTGGTGCACAAACGACCTTCTAAGGTCTGAAGCAGGAAGTCAGGAGTCCAGCTCAGTGACAGGACCAAAATAAACAGTCCTCCCTGCTGACAGATTGTCAATGTGCCTTTTAGCCCAGCGCAGTTAAGCTAACGTACACACGACACAAGAACCGTGAATAAGGTCGTTCAGACCCGAATTTAACAAAGATACAACACAGTTTAAGTCAGGTCGATTTAATGACTTTCTCCCCACACATTGTCATGATCTCACCTCTTCCAAATAAAACTTGAACTCTCCACATGGTTCGTCCTTCGCGGCTGATTTAACTACAGCTTCCGCCGAAGATCCATCTTCTTAACATCCACAAACGAACCAGCAGCCGGTTCTGTTGTTGGTTCCCTCAAAAGATTTGATGGCGGAGGTTACCGGCGGTAATTACACCATTTTGTCACGAGTTCTGTCCGAAGGAAACACAAACCGGAAGTAGATGAGATGACGCAACGGGGAAAGTGTCAAATTGTGTTATTCAGTTTTATGGCGTCCCCTATTGGTGGTAGAGGAAAGTGCAGTCTCCGAAATAACCAGTGACGGGGAGTTTTTTTCATTCAACCTTCATTTATACAGGGCAGGCTAATCTCAGTGAGCCACGAGGACAAATTTACAAGAGGGACCTGATCCAGACAGAACATATAAAGTACAGATAACAACAACAGTAAACAATGACAACAATATACTACAATAAAAATGCAGTTAAAGTATAAAACAATAAATCAGGGTGCTGTAAAACAGGGAGAAATACTAAAATCAAGAACATATTTGCTTTGACTTTTCTATTGACATGATCAAATGTTTGAAACCCCTTAAAGAAATCAAGGTGGACAACTTCAGTTCCTGTTGTTGCAAGGTGTTCCAGGTTACAGAGTAAAAGGCCTTTTTGCCTAGTTCAATCTGCACTGAGGGAACGATGCAGTTAATGATGGCCTGAGAGCGCATGTTGTAACTGTAGCTGCACCAATGACATGACATATGGAGGGGATATAAGAAGGTAGCAGCCCAAAGAGGGATTTTTTTAGATGAACATGAACCAGTGTGAGAGCCTACGTGTAGATAATGATGACCAGCTGACCAGTGAATACAGGGTGCAGTGATGGGTACTGTAGTTACAACCAGTTATGAATCTTAGTGTGCCATGGTAGGCAGCATCCAACATCTGTAAGGAGCTGGCAGGGGTATTCATGTAAATAATGTCACCATAGTCAATGGCTGGTACTGGTATAGGAAGTTGCAGTTACAAGGCGTTTTCTGACATTCAGAGTTAAGAGTTATTTCTGAAAAAGCAACCCAGTTTTAATTTCAGTGTCTTTATCAAGTTTTCAAAATGTGGCTTAAAGGAGAGCTGTACATCGACCCAAGTATTTGTAAGAATAAACTTTTTAAAGAAGTTATAAGTTTGGGGGAAGCAGAAACATCGTCCTCTCACACATTAGGCCAGAGCAAACTTTAATGTCATTGCACTGTTTGCACAAATAATGGCAGATATAGCAATATTTGAAATAAGTATTATTTTATGCTAAGAAAAAGCACCACAGTTGCCATCTTTGTTTTGAGGAGGCTCGGAGAGAACTACAGGGAGGGTCTTCATTGTGTCTTTGCAGATTTAGGGAAAAAAACAAAAACAAACTTATGACAGGGGAATGATGGAGGAATTGAGAAAACCTGAAGTGGCAGAGAAGAATGTTAGACAGGACATGTGAGGACAACAGGACAGTGGTGAGATGTGCTGCATTGACAGATAGCTTCAAAGTGGAGGTGGGATTGCATCAAGGATCTTCTCTGAGTCCCTTCTCGTTTGATCTGGTGATGGACTGACTAACAGACGAGGTCATTAAAAAAATTCCTGTGGACCATTATGTATGATGACGTTGTGATTTGTGGTGACGAGTACATGTGAGTGGGAGGGAGGCCGGTGGAACAGTGAGGCTACGAGGAGCAGAGGTCACAAAGGTGCAGGACTTCAAGTACTTTGGGTTCACTGTCCAGGAAAATGAGACGTGGTAAAGAGGTGTAAAGGAGAGTCCAGACAGGATGGAGAAAAGTTTTAGGAGTGATTTTGTCAAAAGTGTGTCAGCAAAGGTAAAACAAAAGGTTTTAAAGAAATTGTGAGATCAGCTGTGTTGTATGATCTGGAGACAGTGACATTGACAAAAAGACAAGAGAGAGAAGTGGAAGTGGCAGAAATGAAGATGTTGGGATTCTCCTTATGAATATCAAGGATGGATAAGATTAGGAATGAGATCATCAGAGGTACAGCACAGGTTGAACAGCTGGGAGATGAACTTAGAGACCAGAGTGAGATGGTTTGGACATGTTCAGAGGAGAGACAGTGGGTATAGTGGTAGAAGGATGTTAGAAATGCAGCTGCCAGGAAAAAGACAACGAGGAGATACGTATATACTTAGTTAGAGAGGACATGGGAAAAATAATTATGAAAAGAAAAAGGCAGGCCTAAAACAAAAACGATACAATATAATATGCAATATAAATTATTTTTGGCTTTAGTTAAGATAAATTCAAGCGGGGAAAGATTCTGCAACAAAAATACAACAACACAAAGCTACAATTAGCAAAGTGACATACTTCTTTAAAAAAAAAAAACTTATGGAGACATTTAATACTTTGAAATACACACTTACACGTGAAGAAGCTGACTGTTTTAAATTATTAACAGAAGATGTAGCAGTGATAGAAATGTCTGGAAGGACACATAATGAGTAATTAGAACAATAGCTTATGAAGAAAGCAGTTTTTTTTCCCAAAAGAAGCTGCTGCATTATGATTAATTTGTAAGGATAAAAAAAAAAGAGTTGTTTCATGTTCCGAGTTAAAATAAACCAGCTTTTAGTGTTTATTTCTCAAACTTTGTGCTCCTAAAAGCACTTTGCGTACAGTCTCTCTGGGCAGAGTCGATGAACTGGGGAGAGAGGAGATGATTCATTGGTGGATTAAAGGAGTTGATTTACCAAAGCTTCTTTTGGGCTCACATCACTGTGCAGGACAGTTTGTCTTTTCTTCTCCATCGTCATTCGCCAAACCTGTGACGCACGCCCCGACTCCTTACTGGAACTGCAGACTCTTCCAGTCAGACGGGACTCTGAACGCGTGTGGGGCTTGAAGGAGGAGATCCATTGTAGTGAAGTCAGGTCAAACTCACAGTGATTTCCTCCGTGCCCTGTTACCATGGCGACACAGTCTTTTCACGTACCGTTCTCCTCAGACAAACAGCCTGCGGTGGTGTTTGTCAGCACTGACAAATGAGGGTTTGGACAGGAATTTAAAACACCAGTAACTTTGTTAAATCTTAGTTTAAACTTTTTTATGCTTATAATAATTCCTCTTTAAATCACGGCCTTTTATGACTCGTGGACTGTGTAAGCAACTTCTCCCTCATTTGCTGATATTGTGCTCATGTTTAATCACTAAAGATGTGCTGTTAGTCCATTAACCTCCTCATTAAACCTTTAGAAAAATCCAGCTGTGAATTACACAAGAATTGCAGCAAACATTTATGTTAAATTGTCCTCACGTTCTTCAGAAATCATCAGCTGTCCATGTTAAACAAAGATGTTTTAGGAAGGCTCATAAATGACTACATGAAACCAGCTTGGTGGTCATTTCAGCCAATGCAAACTGGAGAAACCTTTTCAGGAAAAGTATGCTAAACTAGCACAGACCTGAGGCTGTTTCAGCTGCTTAAACCTAAAATCATGATTTTAAAATAATGTTTCATAACTACCTCGCCTTGCTGTCCGTTGTTTTGCATCATTCAGCTGATAAATCAGATCAGAGCCTTTTAAAAGATTGAGCAACAAAAATTGGCCTTCAGAACAGTAAAAATATATCGTTTCCCATCTTATTTTCTTTTCTAAATGTATAAATTAAAAACTTGTTAATGGTATGAATGATGATTCAGCTTTCACAGACTGTTGATAAATTCTTCTGTATATTTTTCACAAACTGGACCTGCATTATTTATGCTGTTTTGACAACTCATGTCTAAATGATCATTTTGTCAGTATCAGAATTGTGTTATATGACTTTAAGTTGTTGTAACTTTTATACTTTTCAATTATTTTTTATTTATTTACACAAATTTTTTTAACACAAATTTTATTTGCACAAAATTTCCCCATAAAAACAACAACATTTCAATCACTTTAATTTTCTAGTATTTGAAAGCATTTATTTTCCTTAAATCCACATTTTTGCTCTGTTTTTGTCCTCTGCTCTTTTTTAGCTTGTGGCTACAAGTTTGCTTTGTTTACGTTTTAGCTACAAATTTGCCATTTTTTAAGTGTAGCAGCAAGAAGAGGCCCCCTTCATTACGACCTGTGACCTAAAGTCCTCTGCCAGTAACTGTTCTCTCAGAGAGCCATCTGAGTGTTTTTGCACGTGAACGTTTCGAGGTCACTATAATCAAGTAGAGCACCATAGACAGGATGCATTTAATGTAAGAACAGGATTTATGCAGACCTGAGTTCTGTTCATTTGATAGAGAAATCTTTTGAAATGTGAAAAATCAGTATGTATACAGTACAGTATTTAATAAATCAGGCAAAACCTTTAACAAAACTTCTTGTATGAATGCTCATGACGCATTCACACTATTGTGATCCATTTTTCTTCCATATATTTTTGGTGTGTTTCTCATCTCGCAGTTTTTAAGCTATTTTAACAAATCATGTATCAAAACATTCAGCTGTTTGGGCGGCTGTGGCTGAATGGTTAGAGAAGTCGTCCTTCAATGCAAGAGTTGGGGGTTAAAATCCACCAGCTGTCACATGCCAAAGTGTCCCTGGGCAAGACAATGAACCCCTCACTGCCTCAGATGTGTGTCCCATCACGTATGAATGTGATCTAAAGCACTGATTAGTCTATTTAGAATGATTTGTTCAATTATTTCTGTATAGATCATGCAGAGTGATGTATGAATGGGTAAATGAGGGCACATGTAGTGTAAAGTGCTTTGAGTATCTTAATCTCATAGAAAGGTGCTATACAAGTACAGTCCATTTACAGTGAGTTTTGGTATCAGTGCAACTTTAGCTTTTTGAAATATTTAGCCTTTTCTGACATTTATTTACTCATTGAAAATGAATTGATCTCATTTACATCCTTCAAATATTTAGGTCTGTTTACAACCTTTAACTGCTCCTTTCACATTTTGTTCTGGTTCAGCTTCCTTGTGCAAATTTAAACCTTTTATTATTATTATTTTTTATTTTCAGCTAATTTCAGCAGTTTTTTCAGATGTTTTGTGGTTCTTTCAGATTCTTTCTGCTAACTACAACATCTTGGTGCATCTTAAATTCTTAATTTCAGCTTGGTATGCTCCTGTCAGCTTATTTCTGCAACCTTCAGCTTTTTCTACTATTTCAGCCACCATTTAGCTGATTTTTTCTTAACTCATTTCAAAAATGTTAGCCTTGCAAAAAATGTACTCTCTCCACTTTCTTCTGGTAATTTAAGCTTCTTTCTGCTTTTTAGCTACTTTTCAACCACTTTTTGCTTATTTCAGCTGTTTTCAGATAATTACAAATTTTTTGTGCTCATTTTTGCTTCTTTCAGATTAATTTGGCTAGCATGTTTTTTCTTCTTTCTTATGTTAATTTAAGCTTGTTCTAGCTTGTCAGCTACTTTTTTTTTTAAACTTTTTTTTTCTTCAGATAAATTCAAGTTGTTCATGGTAAATTTGACTACTTTCAGACTAATTGACATTTCTGCAAATTTCAACTTGCTCTGCTCCTTTCAGTTTTTTTTTTCTGCTAGATTAAACTTTTTTGGCCATTTCAGCTACTTTTTAGCTGTTTTGTGCTAAATTTAGCCTTTTCAGCTATTTATACATTTTTTTAAACTAATTTCAGCTCTTTCCTCTTCCTTCTGGTAGTCTAAGGTTCTTTCTAACTTTTCAGCTACTTTTTGCCAATTTCAGATTTTGTTCAGCTTATTTCCTAGTTTTTGTTCTCATTTCTGCTTATTTAAACCTAACTCAGCCCATATGTGTATTTTCTGCATTCTTCTTCAATTTCAACTACATTTCACCAGATGTTTAGCTAATTTCAGCTGTTTTTCATTAAGTTCTTCATCAATAAGCATTCACACTGCATTTTTGCAGGAAATGCAATTCCATAATTTCCATTTGTCTTACAGGAGATGGCACAGCTTTTACCAGAATCTTGAACATAATGAGTTGATCTCATTGTACAGACGTCAAGGTTGCTCCAACGTCAGCCATCTGGCATCCAGCCATAATAAGAAACTTGCTTTGATAAGGAGCTGAAGAGACCTTGGTGGGTGATCTGCAGCTAATCTGGAGTTGTCAGTCTGATTTAGTTCGTCTGCCCTGATGTTCATCCCTCATCTTTTGCTTTGTTAATTTGTGTTAAACCAAGTAAAGCTCACTCAGAGCTCTTTTTCTAAGTCCATCAGGCAAAAGGGAAAGAAAGAGGAAACTGTCCAAAGAAACAAACAAGTTGAGATAACTTTTATACCTTTGAGAGATTTTCTCAAGCCTGCGAGTCTCCTGACCACCCAAGACTCTTCTCAAAAACATCACCTTCAAGTCAATCTTGGAGAAAATGTCCACTGGTTCCCAGTGAGATTTGAGTCTCCAGCTTCCTGCTCACGTGCTGCTCAGGTTTGCTCAGCTCTTTGTGGGAACCCAGACTGACGGAGTCGATAATCAGCCACCCAGATTCAAATTGGTAAGAGTCCGTGCATGTTCGCCTAGTGATATAAGATAAGCAATGTGTGTATTTAAATATTTTTTTTTTTTTATAAATCTTTAGGCTGATACAGGTTTTAAATTTCATTTCCAATCGGATGCTTCCTTATTAATTAGATAATCTGGCAGAATTTTTAATTATTTAAGCATTTAATTTAAGTTACATGCTTCCGCTTTATATAAATGTATGTTAAAATCCTATTTCAGATCATTAAATGGGTATTTATTAGCTTGGTAAATCATTGTTAAATTGTTTAAATCAGGTTCCAGTGATTTAGAGTGACTCCTGGTGCCAAAATGTACAATACTGTATTCCTATATTTTGTCTTAATTTTTATTTTTATGTTTGTTGAGCTTAATTGTTTCTTTATTGGTTTTATTTTGATTTACAAAGTAGATTTTTTTTTAGTAATTAAATGTTAAAACAACTACTGTATTTTAATTTAGTGATCAATGACTTAAGATTAAATACTGTATTATGTGATCAAACGGATTCAGCCCTCAACTGTTGAGGTCATATAAACCAGTATCGATTCAATCAGAGCTAACGAGAGCTTTAACAAGTAGCATCCTACAAGTTTCTTCTACTTTTTGTCTACTTTTAACATTTATTTCTGGTTTAGCTAATTTTAGGTTTTAGCTACTTTGTAGTTTTCCTTAGTTTCTGGCTATAGTTTTGCTCCTTGTAACTTTTAGCGAGATTTCAAGACATTTAACTTTTTGTCATGACTAACATTGATCTGTTGTTTTGCTAATAGTAGCTTTTACCTACAGTTTTACAAATTTAACTTACTGTTATATTGATTTTAGCTTCTGTTTGACTCAATTTGACAAAGTTTCTCACTTCAGTCTTCAACAAAGTTCAACAAAATCTATCACCTCTCAGCATTCAAAAGCAAATTCTCTGGATCATTTGGGAAAAAATTAGAACCCTATTCCCAGAGTCAAATGTTTTAAAGAGAGAGATTTTCTAGCTTTAACATTAAAATGTTGCTGTTGGTATATAAACAAGTAGTTTAGTGTTTCCATTGACGTTAGCAAATTCCAACAGGCTGGGATGCATTGCCATCGTGAAGGTAAAACAGTGACAGATGTATCATGAAGGACGCTCTTTCCCAGCAACCCCCGATCTGTTTTGAACATGCCAGAACTGCCCGGATCAAGTTTCTCTGACGTTTACTCTGACCTGAAATATTCCTGATTAGTTCACTCTGTTGTTGATTCAGTCTGACGAAGCTTTTGCAAAAAAATAAATAAATAAATAAATAAATAAACCTTTCATCAAATGAAGTTTTCTTTGATTATATAAATTCTAGAATTGTGCCGCTCGGGGTGGCTGCATTTTGGAGTAGCTCTACATTCATTCTGAGATTTTGCTTTTGGAAACTTTAATTCCTTTTTTTCTGGAAGGAAATCACTTTTTTTTGGACGATTGTTTCCTCTGGTATTGGGTGATGTTTTTTTTTTTACTAAAACCTTTTTCGTTTGGACAACTGGGAGCAGATGATTAACATCTCAAAAGCTCTATAATACCTCAGCTACAGCCCCAAATCTCAAATGAGTTGAAAAGGAGGTGCCGTAGATGCATTCCCATCTACCTGCCGGCTGTGCTCGAGTGCCTGACCACTGAGATCCTGGAAATGATTGTGACAGCAGAAGGACCAGGATCATTCCCCGGCACCTGCAGCCAGCTGTCCACAGCAACAAGGAGCTTGGCAGGCTGCTGGGAGGAGTTCTGCCCAGTCCTACAGTCCTGCAGAACTGAGAGGCCAGCCGAGTCTTGGTGGATAGATTGGATGGCATTTGTGGCCAGTTTCTTTGGATCTGCTGTGGGACAGACATTTACAAGAGATGCTTCCTGCCTAGCCATCAGCATCTATAACATCTCTTAATGAAACAAGGATAACGAGTTTTAACATTTAATTTTGCTTTGGGATTAATAAAGTATTTTTGAATTTGAATTAAATGATCTTTATGAAACATGAATAAAGTTAAACCATAAAACTATTCAGTATTCAGTCTACTTATCGGCTTCATTTTTGAGAAGTAGCTGTACTCCAGTGCAAGTGTAAAGGCTCTGGACAGGAAAGACATTCTGTCCAAAGGATTCTTTTTTGTTTTTAGATAAACAAGAATAAACCTTTCCTTATCTTAGATTGTTAAACCATCAAGTTTAAGTATTAACAACTAATTCTTCAAACCAGTTTTCTCCATTTTTTTTTTATTCCTCTGCTCAGAAGCCAACTCATTGCACCACTGCTGTGTCAGCAGCAGAAAAAAAACTGTATTCTTCAGGCCAATCAGGTCCCAGCAAAGCTTTTTTGGGACCAAATAAACATGTGTTTGGGTCTGGACAACTTTTTGTAGTTTAGATAACTGTGGAGGTCAGATTGATTTGAACGTCCTCAAATTTTTTTATCTCTTTAATTTGTGAGCCTGGAGGAAAAAAAAAAAAGAGTTCAACAGACGAGTCTTTGTGGCTCTTATTATACTTCCAACATGGCTGACAACATGGTTTGATGATGTCACGTGGTCTTGGTCGTTTTTAACATTTTAAAAATAATGAGCAGTATTTACTGTTGTGCACGCATGTTTTATTTTATACAGGTCAAATTGAGCATATTTCATCTCTGCAAATCAGGATTAAGTTTTAATCCCAGGCATTGGTGACAGCTCTGCAACAACACACCCCTCTGCATGCGCTTCTTCAGCTGAGGCTCTGGAATCTGAAGCCTTCTGTCTCATTTCAGAGGAAGGGGAGTGAAGTCAGAGCAGAGGTCCCATGGACGACTGTGACCTGGTTGTTTTGTTAGCTGTGTGTGCTGCTGTGAAGCTAGTTTCCATGAGGTGCGTGTGTGTGTTGCCTCTTCACAGCTCTTCCTTTTCTTTCCGGATCATCTGTAGATGTTGAACTGAAGATTACTGTGGATTTGCTCAGAGAAATTCAGAAGTTGCTGATATTTGTCAGTCTCTCTGGATTCAATGGAACAGATTTAAGCATCCTTGCAGTGAAATTCTCCAAGTCTCAAACGGTTGGAAAGAGGAACGAAAGCGTTAATGGCTCTCACATTCTCAGCAGACCTCAGTCCACTGAGGTCCGTGCATACTGGATTAAGACTCCCACAGACTCAGGCGAACCATGAGCCGTGTGGAAACTGTGCACACTGACCATAGAGGGTTGAGACTTCATACTTGAACGTACACCCTGACCGGCTGCAGACCAGCTCCGCAGGCAAGGGGCGTTTACCTTTGGGACAAATTGAGTTTGCCGATTGGTCATTTGCTGACACGCCTAATGGATTGATTGACAGGTCGCCAAAATAAAAACGAGAGCTGGCAGCCCCAGCCGCAGAGGTGTTCTGTGTTGTTATGTGTTATATATTTTTTTATAAAAAGTTCTTTAAAAAACAAACAAACAAACAGAAAAACAAATAAACAAACAAACAAACAAAATAACAGGGAGTGCTGGCCCTGCAGCTCACACATCAAACTGGCCCACCAGGAAATCTTCAGACACTCCCACAGCCACGCTGGGCCTGATTTTAATACACTTGCAACAAATTCTTTCATTTCTTGCAATTTCTGTTATGGCGTCAACAGAGGAGGAGGAAGAGATTGATTACCTCTTGGGAAAAAAAACAAAAGAAAAGGCCAGGTCAGGGATGAAGAAGGGGGAAATCAATACATTGGCGTTGCATACTAACAGTCCGTCGCCAGGCAGTTTATTGTGCGACATCGAGTATGCGTATGTAAAAATGGATCTTTGCGTGGACACACCCTGTGTGCGTCTGCTTCAAGTCTGAAGGCTCCCAAATACTCAGGCGGACCTCAGTCCGCGGAGGTCCGCGCATACCGGATTAGACTTGAAGTAGACGTCGGCAGGGCATGTCCACGCAAAGATCAATTTTTATGTACGCGTACTCTGTGTCGCACAATAAACTGCCTGGCGACGGACTGTTTTGTATGTGACACCAATGTATTAAATTCCACTTTTCCATCCCTGAGCTGGTTTTATGGCCTTTTCTTTTGTTTTTTTCCCAAGAGGCAAGCGATCTCTTCTTCCTCGTCCGTTGATGCCATGACTGAAATTGTGAACAATTAAGGCATTTGCCACGAGAGAATTAAAATCAGGCCCAGCGTGGCTGCGGGAGGGTCTGGAGATTTCCTGGTGGGGAAGTTTGATGTGTGAGCTGCAGGGCCAGCTCTCCCTGTTATTTATTTATTTTAGAACTTTTTATTAAAAATATATAACATAACAACACAGAACACCTCTGCGTCTGGGGCTGCCAGCTCTCGTTTTTATTTTGGCGACCTGTCAATCAATCCGTTAGGCGTTTCAGCAAATGACCAATCGGCGAACTCAATTTGTCCTGAAGGTAAACGCCCCCTTGCCTGCAGAGCTGGTTTGCAGCCGTTTAGGGTGGATGCTTGAGTACGGTCATACCCTCTGCGGACAGTGTGCACAGTTTCTGCACGGCTCACAGTCCGCCCGAGTCTGTGGGAGCCTGAGCGCAAGGAGACAGAGAGGGATTTAAAGCAACAGGGGGAGTGTTTCTCTTGTCCCCCTCTTTTCTCCCTGTTGGTCTCCTTGGTCACACACATGCACAAACACTCTTCTCACACACAAACACCGACGAAGGCTCAGTCCTGCGTTTGGCCACCAACAACATGGAGATGAGCTCCCCCGTGTCTTCGGCCACCGCAGCACCCCAGCAGCCTGATATGGAAACCAACACGAAACCCGGCTCAGCAGCAAAGACTGAGCTCAGAGAGGAGAAAGAAGATGAGGAAGAGGAGAAGGAAAGAGAAAGGGCTGCTGTGGGACAGAGTTCAGACCCAGAGTGGGTGGAGGACAGGTTCAGGATTAACCGGAAGAAGCTTGAAACCATGCTGTCTGGTGAGTGAGATGCTTTCAGGTCACATTTTCAGCACGTTCCCGCTGATGTCCACCTCCCATGTGTGCTGACCCTCGTTATCACCCGAGCCCGCCTCTGTCAGGGCCTCCAGCTGCCTGCACCTTTGTTGTTCCCATTAGTAGATGTCACACATTAAACTCCTGTTGATGCAGAGTTTTGATTTATGACCCACAGTGGATTATGCATTCAGAAGTCCTTTCATACCACCTGTCTGGGAAGCAGAGGTAACTGCCTCTGCTAGTTATCGCTGCCTGGCAGGTTTATGACAAATGCCTCCCTTGTGTCACCAGAGGAACTCTGTGACTTTGTGCTAGACTGCTGGAGATCAGGTTTGCTCATAACATGGTGCTTTAGTGTTGATAACTGCTGGCTGTTTGTGAACATGTGCAGATGACCTTTGTCTAAAATCGAAGTGTTAAATATGATAAAGCGATCATGTTTTTGCATGTTTGACTGTGTGTGTGTGTGACTGTTGCCAGAATATCTCGTGAACAACTGGATGAACTTTTATGGAACTCAGGTCACTGGACGTGCAGCTGATGAAAGTTTGGAGCCACCATGATGCATGATGGTTGCCACAGTCACCTGATGTCAAAACACACCACAATGGTTATAACTCTGTAAGGTTTAGAGATGTTGAGCTACGTTTTAGTGTGGTAGTACCTGAGGCTGACTGTCAGCAGACTTTCTGAGCACTGCCAGATTGCGCAAGATCTTTGTTTACAACTTTGTAATGAAACATCCAGGAAATAATCCTTACGTGTGCGTACATCTAGTTAACCCAACTCAAGATGTCCCTTACAAAACACAACGAATGGCTGCAACAGAGCCGATTCAACAAATACTGAGCTCACATTTAATCTTTGCTTGAACTGGGTCACTTCTAAACGTGAGATGATCCTAGTTTAAAACTGCTGTAAAAGGTGGAGAGCGAGATGCATTCTTTCAAGAAATGCCGAATCTTTAAGCTTCTTTCTGCTTTTGAGACATTTTCTCAGTTTCACAATAAAAGTTGTAATTTTTTGGGTAAGCTGGGAGATTTTTGCGTCAGCAAATGCCACTGCTGTCTCAAGCTTAATTTGTGGTTGTCTTCCCAAACCACCACCTTCTTTTTTTTGCTCCACCTCACACTGTTGTCTTCCCATTCTTTAGCTCCGGCCAGCGTAACCCATAGTGATGATGATGGTGTGTGTGTTGGCGGCGGGGGGGATCTCAATGCTCCCCCCCATTGCAAATCCTGTAAATGTCACTACGGAGCGATGGCCTTTTAAATTTGTTGATGTTTCCAGAAACCTCTTGTTCCACTTACTTGGAATATTTCAACCGAGTCAACATGTACATGTTTACACTGACCCCCTTTATGTACGGCCTCTACAGATAAATCCACCTCCACTTTCAATCTGGAGATATGGGATTTAAATCGGTGTTTCTTCTGCTTTGTCTCTTTCAGCTCCTAAACAAGAAGATAGAGAGACAGGAGAGGAGTTTTTCGAGAGAGTGAGTCACGCATCTTGTTTTATTAGCAAACTCAAAGAAAACTCTTCTCTATCCTGTGGTAATCACTGACAGTCCCCAGGTCACCTCACACACGAGTGCAAACAGGTTCAGTATTTGTTTCAAAGTTTGCACAAAGTCATGGCACGTTTATAAAAGCGGTAATTGCAGTCTTTAAAATGCAAATGAAGCATTGTGTCCTTGCATCTTCTGTGCGTTTGAATGTCTGCGTTCTGACTGCGCATACAATGACAGCACCTGTTTGCTTCTCCTGCAGGTAATGAGAGAAACTGACACTCAGGTGAAATGGCCCTCCAAGTTGAAGATAGGAGCCAAGTCAAAAAAGGGTGAAAAACTTATATTCTTCAAATCGGCATCTCCTTTTCTGCTATACGTTTGTTAAAGCAAGAGTTCATTGGGTTGTGGAGACAACAGGTTCAGGAGGGAGTCCCTGCCATTTAACACACTCCAACTCCTTCAGGAGATCCCAAGCATGACCAAACCTCAAAGTTTACATAAGTGAGCTTTGAATCTGATTTGAGGTTTCATCCCAGTGGGATATGCCCAAAAAACTGGTGCCTAGAAGATAAACCACCTTTGTTGACTCTTTTCCATGAGGAGGAGCAGTGGCTCTTCTTTAAAGTCCAGCAGAATATTCCTTCATTTAACATTTACTTATACATGTGATAGAGACATACAAAATAAACACCTATGTTTTGCTGAAATAGTTGAAAATTAACACAAACTTGCTTTAAAAATGAATTTATATAGGTCTTTAAGCTGATGCTTCCCTCTCCAGTGCTTCAAATTAGGGATGCACAATATTATCGGCCTGGTATCAGTATCGGCCGATATTAGCGTTAAAGTCCAATATCAGATATCGGCCATTCCATCAAAAATAACTCACCGATATAAAAGGTGCTGTTTTTGTATGAGAACCCATTGACAAGGATGCCTGCAGCGGCAGGTGTGGCTGGCAGCTATCCATCTGGACTTTTTTTGTACGTCTTTGAACTGGCCGGTAAGCGTGGCTGGTGGTGATCCAAACTGGATCATCAGCCGCGTGCATAACACAGAAATCACATGTGGCAAAATTAGCCTGGTACAGATGAAAAAGATGTAAAAATTGCTTTTACCTATAGAGCCCCCTAGTGGTCGACCATAGTATGAGTGTTTGTTTAGGTGCGCTTGTCACAATGACAGTGCGCCTGTTGCCTTGCCAACTTGGGTGGGTGGGAGTGACAAACAGGAAACAGGGGCATGGAAGGGACAAACTATCTACTACCACTCATCTTTTGTGCGGAGCTGAGAGATAATCAACTAGTTTCACTCCGAAAGAACGTCAAGCCCAAATAAGCAACTTCACATTCAAAATAAGCTAAAAAAAAAATGCATCCTTCGACTCACAAGATTTGCAAGTGGCTTAAAAAAAACCAAGCCCAAAGTTGCTCATAATAAGCGGACCTGGAAACACTGGTGTGAGCATGGCACTTTACACAGAGCGGTGCTTTCATTAGTCAGAATAGCCACGTTGCATTCAGGAGCATATGAACTATTATATTCAGAAAGAAACAAGCCATAACCAAACAGAACCAAGCTCAGTAAAGAAGCCAACTACACAATAATGTGGGCTTTCAAACAGCTTTGTTAATAATGGCTGAATGAATATGCTTCATTAGAATCAGACTTTTTAAAGAGCAAGTCACCTTTTCTTTATGTTTGCTCTGTATGTTTTCTGTTTGAATTTTGAGTGCACAGCTGTGTTTTTGGGTTTGTTATGCAGAAAAAGGCATCTTATTTTTGAGACATTTATTTTGTACAGCATACACGCTGTTTGGTAATAAAGGCAACTGTGTGACAATTGGGTCTAAACTTTGACTCTGAAATATATTTTTGTTATTACTTTTGGAAAGAAAAATATTGAGATATGAATTGTATATCACCATTTATCTTAAAACATAGAGATAATAATTAATTATCAAAAAAAAAAATGTACTCCATCTTAGATGTGCCTGAACATTTTCAGGGAGTTCATACACTTCCCATTAGTAAAAGTCCTAATATCGTTTTTGATTCCGTTTGAGCAGAGTCTTCTGAGGAGCCACTTGAACTCCTTTCTTAAACCGATGGAGGAAATACCTTCATCAATATTATTTATTTATTTTTCTATTAGGAAGTGCTATAAGTGTGATAATACACAACAACAACAGCAAAAATAAATAAATAAATAAATAAATAAATAAAGACTTCTTCTAAAGATGAACAATACTTTTATATCTTCAGTTAATTCACATATTTTTTGGCTTATAAATCACAGTGTTTTTGCATACTTTACATGCCCTGCGACTTATAGGCCGAAGTGACGTATTTATGTATTTTTTTCTAATATTTATAAACCAATTTTTGACTGACGTGGCAGTTTTCATTCTTTCTGACTGAAAAAATAAAAAATAAAAAATTGAATTGTAACATTTTCAGTCACTAGATGGTAGCAGAGTAGTAGTAGCAGTAAGGCATGCCATTGTATCATGCAATAGGTAAACGTGGCTATAATGACAAATTCAAAATTAAATGTCAGATACTTAAGACTTTTACTCAAGCAATCATTTTTAAAGGAGACTTTAAAATTTACCAAAGTAATTTTATTTTAAGATACAGTACTTTTACTTTCACTGAAGTCTCACTTTGAGGTTCAGGCCCATCTCTCATCTTCCTTTTATTTCTAAGCTCTTAGAGAAGGGTGTTTATGTAGGGGAACACCTCAGAAAACAGAAAGACATCACCTCAGCTCAAACAAACAAAAGAGTTCACCTCACTTTAAACAAATATTATTCATGTGTTTTGTGTTTGAAACTGT
>JARVLU010000952.1:18711658-18723221 GCA_031762415.1 Simpsonichthys santanae | reverse complement strand
AAAAAAAGTCCGCGAGGGGTGATGACGTCACTGGGGCGCGATGGCCGTATACGCGAAACGCCGTAAACCAAGTCCGCCGTAAACCGAGGACTACCTGTACTTGATGGATGGTAATAGTGTTTACCTTTGATAATTCTTACAACTCTTTTTTGCAAAATACTTTGTTTGTTTAAAACTTTGTTTTAAAACTTTGTTTTAAAATGCAAAGCAGTGAATAGTTTGCATTCCTTTAGGAAATGCTAGTTTAATTGTTTTATGCTTTTACTAATGTTCAGGTGAATTCTGATGGTAAACAATAACATTTTATTCCCCATCATGTATTCCTCAGGAATGATGGTTAACCTGTAGCTTAATGATGCATGAGCTAGTTTCTAACCAAATGTTTGTAGTTTCAACATTTTTCTTGACTTTATTTTTTGTGTGATGCATTTATCTTATACAAATTAGAATAATATATTTTTCACAATCTTTAACTGTGTGCTCTGAGTTGGTTGTTTAGAAAAGGAGAAGCTACACACTGTCTACCAACTCAAACAGAAAATACTGTAGTACTGTTCTAATGCTTAGGCTCAGACATCTGCTCAGCTAAACGTAGGAGGTGACCTTTCTTGCAGCCAGACTGTGCAGTCCCTGATTGAGTTTTGTTGTACATGCACTCGAGGTAAATTTCTGTCTCACTTGTTTTCCTGCACTGCAGCATCATTTATTGCTACCACCCTCCCAACAGTTTGCGGCATTTATCTCTCTGTGTGGTAAGCGCTGCCAATTTGCACGCTCAATTACCCTGGATCTGATACCATCATCATGGTCAACACAGCAACTTGTTTACCTGACCTGCTTCAGATAAGCTTTCCGGCTCTTGAAAACATTTTTTGGTGGCTGTGATTCTCTAGCTGCTCAGATTTCACGTAAAAAAAAAAAAAAAAAAAAGTACACGTGAGGCGTTTGTGAGCACTTGCCGCATTTGTCTTGCACTATTGAAGAGACAAATTGAGTTTGCTGACCAAAGCAGTCGGCACTGCTGCTGTTTGACATGTTTGTAACATTTGTTAAAATAAAATAATACAAATCCCTAATTTAGACCAAGATCATCTTATGTTGAAAAATGCCAACCCTTTTGGACAAATTTTAAAATAACATTGTGCATGTGGCATATCATATGTGAAATATGCTCAAAGTATGTATTGGGTATGACTCGCAGCTACTGCTGCATCAAACACAGATCACTACTGTATATGTAAAAATTGATTGAGTTATAGTCATTTTTGTATTGGCTAATGTGGACAAGCTGCGGTGACCATTTTGAATTATATTGACCCCAGAAGTTAATCAGTGATATATGAACATCCATTAATTACTTTGAGAAAGTTTCATTAAAATTTATTAACTGATATACGAGATATTATTCCAACAGGCAAATTAAATTTAATTCAAACAGTTAATGACAAACTCCAAAGTAAAATTTTGTTCAGTCTTTTAGCACCTAAACTATATATTAAGGATGAGTTTGAGCTCCAGTTTTGTTTAATTTCAGGTTATTATCTGTAGAATTGACTGAGGTATAACCATTTGTGTCCTTTTGTATTTAGATTTTTTTATTGATAAAAAACAGAAGGGACTCTAACTGTGCTGTCGTTCCTTTCACTGTCTTCATTTATTCCTGGGCTGCTCAGACAAGAAATATGTGTAACGGCAGCAACTCTGAAAACTGGAGGGACAGACCTGGATCCACATCCCATCCTGCATCTTCTTCCTCCCCCTCTTCCTCCTCTCCATCCTCCCCCTCCTCCCCTACCTTCTCCCCATCCACCGCCTCCTTTCCTGCATTTACAACCTTGCTGAGCAGAAGCAGAAACGACAAATCCTGTAAGTTGTACCTGCTTTTAAAGCATAACAAAACAAGATGGATCGTTTCCCCTCACCGTCTGCTTTCCTTTAACCCCTGACCTTTGACCCTCAGCTGAAAGCTTTGTCAGCAGCAGCTTTGACGGCTTGTGCTCGACGAGGAGGGCGTCAACTTGCAGTCAGCGGAGCCCCTCCCCACTTATGACCGACGACCTGCCTGAGCTTCTCAGCCAACTCAGACTGATCAAATACATTGACGTGTTCGAGCAACAAGAGGTAAAACGTGCAGAGACAAACTCTTCTGAGTCAACTCATCATTATACCAAGAAAAAAAAAAAACATTCTGTAGATGGAATTTCAGGTGAAAGGATGTTTAAAGTAAAATTTCTATAGGGGTTCCAGTATTTCCATTCATAACTACTAAATTTTAGCCTGCACAAAAATGTCTACACCTCAGTGTTTTACAATTGTGCTGACAAATTATGTTTGATAACCCATAAACTATTATAACATGTTTATCTTGAAGAACTGACAAAAATAACTAAATCTATGCAATTTCTCATCCAAATTTGCTATTAGTCTAAAACGCTGTCATGAAAGATGGCGGGCAGTGTGCATTCCTTTTTGGTATGCCAGTCCTTTTGTTGCATTGAGTTTTGGGGCAACATGTGTGGCTAATACTGAACATTTTTTAGTGTAAACAATCAAAATAAACAAGACATTTTTTACATTAAGTAACTTTTAGAAAACATACTGTCTATTTATCAAGTTTAATTTGAAATTATGACATTTAAAACTCTAGTAAACTGAAAAAAAACGTATGTACAAAACTAGGAAGAAAATGTTGCCAAATATTTAACAAGGGTTTATATTTGAATCCAGATCCAGAACATTAAAAAGGATTTTGGATTTGAAAAATTCATTTGCAGAATCAACCTTAAAGCAAATGTTTTTACACAAGTGTCTGTGTGCACAGGGTGAAATTATTGAACAATAACTTAAAATGGATCAATTTAAGAAACTGTTGTAAAAACAAAGTATTTTATGATAATAATATTGTATTTACGATTGATATTGTTTGCAGTTGATTTTGTATTTGGGTTTAATTTGTGGTCATCCATCCATCCATCCATCCATCCATCCATCATCTTTTACCTGCTTTATCTTTTTCGGATCATGGGGTCACCATGTCCAGTAGTCACTGTGTGAGAAACAGGGGACAACCTGGACAGGTCTCCAGTCCATCACAGGGACACATAGAGACAAACAAGATAAACAACCATTCACTCTCTCACTCACACCTAGGGACTATTCAGAGTTACCAGTCAAACTAACATGCATGTTTTTGGTTTGTGGGAGGAAACAGGAGTACCTGGAGAAAACCCACACATGCAAACTCCACCCAGAAAGGCCTCCAGCCAGGATTTGATCTGGAAACCTTCTTGCTGAGAGGCGGCAGAGCTACCAACTGTGCCACCCTTTATTTATTAATCTATTTGTTTAATGTAAGCACAAGAGCATACATAAACTGTTAGCTTTATAACAATTAAAAAAAAAAAGTATACAGTATTTAAGACTTTTCGCCTCCCTGCTCTTTTCGTCCACAAATCCTGTGAAATTTCTTTAGGTTTCGTCAGACCTTCTCATTTGAATGAGTTATTTCCAAATTCTGATGAGTGAAATAAATAAATTAAACAGAATAATGTGAAATCATTGTTCACTTGAGCAGCTGTGTAGAAGTTGCTGCAGAGCCTGAACCACCCGGACATGCTCATTCTTGTTCTCCAGCCAGAGGTTTCATGCATTATGGATGAGCATCGTGATATAAACTCTCTCTGTACTCACCCAGATCGACTACCAGACATTCCTCACTCTGTCCGACGAGGATCTGAAAGAAGTTGGTGTCTCTACCTTTGGAGCCAGACGCAAGATGTTACTTGCAATCTCAGGTGAGGAACTGCTGTCCCACGACTTGCTCTTCATCTGCTCAATTATCAGTTTATGTTTGCATCATTTATTTAAACCACTCGCTCTCTGATCCAGACATTAACAAAAGCAGAAGGAGGCTGTCTGACACTCCTGCTGTCAAGCCGAGCTACCTGGAAGGAGGCGCGAGTGGCCGACTTCTACACATCACGAATGTGGATGCTGCAGCTCAGAGCAACCACTGGTGAAAGGAGAATCTACTCGAAGCTGCACCAAACTCACGCAGAGGTCATCTGTTAATTATGCACGGATGCTGTTGCCAGTTAATTTCATTTATCAGAAATTTTCAAAGAATGCACAGACGAGCAGCAAAGATCATGCAAATATTTAAATTCTGTACCTTTTCTTTTGAAGCAAAAACCCAAAGCTTATTTTTATGCCGCTCATGACAAACCCAAGACTGCACGAAGAATGTTATTTGTGAATTTTAAAAATCTGAATAAAGTGCCTTACTTATGCAAAGTAGTTGCCTTGACTGAGTTAACCTCTTTGTACATGCAGCTGTAAATAGATATTTTAAAAGAAAATTATATTTCAAAATTTTAGCGATGAATAAAATTGTTTGGTATTTGGCAAATTTGTCTGTTTAGTGATGTTTTCAGAAAGAGAAAAGAAACACAGTGAATCCGTCCATTTGTCTGTTTTATTTTCCTTCTCCGGGTCACATGGAGCTGTGCCCATCTTCGTCAGTCACTGTGTGAGAGGTGGGGTACACTGTCCTTCGCAGACAAGCCACACTCACACCTAGGGACTTAGAGCTACCAGTTAACCTAAAGTGCATGTTTTTGCTCTGTGGGAGGAAACTGGAGTACCTGTGCATGGGGAGAACATGCAAACTCCACCCAGAAAGGCCCCAGGCTGAGGCGAACCTGCAACCTTATCACTGCGAGGTGACAGTTCTGACCACTTCACTACCGCACTGCCCACATTGTGAATGAAATGGAAAACATTAAAACAATCTGCAGCACATTTGTTTTTGATTAAGTGGCTTATTAAGCTTCATAATGTATTTATGAGGGAAACTCATGCAACCTGTAATTGGTTTTCCACTCAGCTGAGTGACCGCCACTAGAGAGCACTGGTGTCACACTGAGTAAATAAAAACTACAGCGTGGAAAATAATGGATGTGCTTCAAATTTGAATATGTTTCTATTGACAGCAGCATTACAGCTTCTGGTAAACAAGATGGGGTTAAATCTGAATTATACTAACAACAATCAGCAACACATTCATAAAGAAAGAGGTATAAAATACCTGGAGGCAGTATTTCACTGATTTTAATTTTCTGCAACTGAATTTTGTGAAAGCCTCTTTAAAATTTTAGCATTAAAGCGACCTCCATGAGTTTAATTAGAAGGGGGGTGATGTTGGTTTAACACATAGAAGAGACAGATCTTCTGCTTGAGGGCATGAAGGGAGTCCAACATGTTCAGGAGCTCCACAGGCTGCTTGGTTCTGTGTCAGCCAAGCATGAAAAAGAGTGTGAGGAGGGGGAAGTGGTGGGCTGTGACCGATTAGGGAGAGATGATCCCTACTTATTACAATGTCTCTGCCAATTACAGAGACAGGCTTTGGACCAGTGATCCCCAAATCTGGTCCTTGGGCTCTGGAGTACTGTTGGATTTCTATTCTGTCAGGTAGTTAATTGCATCCCTCTGAGGTCGAAGGTCCAAATCGGTCCGTGATCCCACAGCCAGAATGAAAAGTGCAAGAGGACAAATGAGCAGTGCTTTGAACCTTGACAACCGAGTCATTTTTCTCTCTCATGTGAAATGGCAGTTTTGGCACATGGCACGCTGGCATGGTGAACACTCAAAATGCAGCTACGAGAAAGTCTATTTGCAGCTTGTCTTGGGTTTTTACTAAACTGCTGTCCAATAGGGATTTAAAAATGTTGATATTTAAACAATTCTCTCTTGCATTAAAACTGAACACGTGGATATAGAGTGATTTAGAGATCAGGATGGTGCATGTCATCGTTTCCTTGACAGTTCAGATATTGGAATGTATGTGACCTAAAGTGGGAAAGACTCCACATATATTAATGGTGGCTGAGTGGTTAGAGCAGTCATCCTCTAATGCAAGAGTTGGGGGTTCAAATCCACCAGCAGTCACATGCCGAAGTGACCCTGGGCAAGACACTGAACCCCTCATTACCTCCAATGTGTGTCCCATCAGTGTATTAATGTGATAAAGCACTGATTATTCTCTTTAGAACGATTTGAAATATTTTCAACAAAACAGCAGGGTCCTGGAGAACCTTCTTGTCCTGCTGAGACTCACGCTGCGGGGTACATCAGAGACCCATGAGGAGTTTTGCAGCTGATGTGTCTTTCAGTTCTGTCTCAGGAGGACTCCAAAGACGTTTATAATTGGATTTATGATAGAGTTTCTGCTCTTTGGCATCAGCAGGGCTCTGTTTTATCAACCTTTGAAGAAGACATTGGCAGCAGTTTTGGCCATGGCAAAGCTTCCAAGTCTGTGTGAAGGTTTGGTTCGTGCTATGAGGACTTAAAACCAGCTGATTTACGAGCTAAACTGTAAGATAGAGGCGATTTGTAAGAATTGCAGGCCACCTGCGGCTTCTAGGACTCTCCAGCATATTGGGCTCGACCCTGAAGAAGGGTCATAGCGCAGATCAGTGTAGTGGAGTACCCATAAATCCATTTTGGATTGGGAAAGTCCCAGCAGGACACAAGGCTGACAAGAAAAACACAGTCTGCCTGAAGAAAACTAACGATTGTGGCTTATCTGAATCTGACTCCCCCGTCAGGTTTCGGATACGAGCCGACTATCAAATTTCACCCGAGACATTGGTAACTAGGGAAAAAACTTTGACTATTGCAACAACACCCCCACCCCCCCTTCCCCCAGAACCTCTGTGCATGCTTATCAGAACTGACCTTTTTTATCTGAAAGTATTCTGATAAACAATAAGGGGCCATGCTATTGTAGCAGCAACAACGTGCACTACGCCCATCTTTCTGATGACTGTACAAACATAATTTCACTGTATCCTGGTACAATAATAAAACTTATTATGATTTGTTCACTTAGTCTTTGTAGAGATCTAGTAGAGTGCTGTATGAATGGATAAATGAGAGCACAGATTGTGTGGTAAAACTCTTTGAGTATCTTGGTAAGAAAGAAAGGCGCAATACTGTGTAAGTACAGTCCCAAAGGAGAGCGGAGATACAGATTTTTCTCATATTTGTCTCTGCATGTTTGTTGAGCAGTACTATCTCATAAACCAGCAGAAGGATTTTTATGAAACTTTTAGAAAATAATTAGATGAACATCTACAACTGACTAACTTTTGGAGTCAACACCATTCAATATGGCCGCCAAAGCTAAAGCAACCTTAGTTTACACAAAACTGGCTACAGCTCAGCCAGTTTTACTGATTGTTGGGTTTTAGCTGAGAGTCATTTCCAACAACTAAAATTTAAAGGTGAATATTACCAACAGCCATTAACAGATTGCTTTAATGTTGCAAAAAAACATTTAAGAAACACTTATATAAAAATGTATGTACATGGGTACTGAAATCCCATTAACTATCAGCTCACAAACTCCAAACGTGTGTTGGAGAACTCCAAGGTAAAAGAACAAGAACCAGCAGTGGGGGGGGAAAAAAAAATAAAATCAAAAAATGAAACCACGAGCCCGTCTTGTATGGATCACCTCACACAATGGTTACCTTGGGCTGATCCAAGGCTCCACCCAGCAGGAACGCCAGCTGTGGATAATAAAGAAGGCGCTAATAGAGAAATGAAACAGAGCAACGAAGTGCCCTGAGGACACAACATAACCACACATTCCCTCTTACTGTGATGAAGATGGAACTCACTCCAGGAAAGTGAGAACGAGAGCAGAAGAAAATAGAAACAGTAATAACATTGTGTGTGTGTGTGTTTATGTGTGTGTGGTAGAATCAACAGTAGAAAATGAACACTGTGCGATAGATGTGTTAGTGAAGTTACTAAATTAATTGCTATGAGATCCACAAATAGAGGTGATCGCAGGATTTTGGATTGTTTTAATGTATCTTGCCTGACAACACTTAGTTTGAATTACAAATGAACCTTCCTGTTTTTGTTCCGCTGAGCTGGCAGCTGCAAGAAATAGTAATGTGCTCCAGATGCTTGACCAAAGCCAGGCAAGCTGTTTCTCTGTGTTGCCCTCATCTTCATTTATACTGATCTACTTAAAAAAAAAAAAAAAAAAAAAAAACTTGAGGGAGATAAAAGCAAGATGGATTCATAAAAATAAACATTTAGGATGGATGGGAACTGCTCCTCCTTAAAAGAAGATTCCTGATTAGATATAACTTGTACACATTGTGTGTGTGTGTGGAGCCTCACTGTATGCTTCAGCTTCCTCCCACTATTATGGATGCCAGTACTTTGTGGTTCTAAATCGACTAGAGCTGAATGTGAGTGTGCATGGTTGATCATTTCTAGTTGCTTTTCCTTGCACGACATCTCAGGCAGAGTCCAGTTCTTTTATAATGCCTGTATTCCCATATACGTAAAATAATCTAGCAAAAGGACTAAGTGGAATTCCCATAATTTGCACAAGATGAGATTTGGAATAAGTTGACCAAGAAAGGAAGCAAATTTAGCTACAAGATGATACTTTAGCTTAAAGTCCCAGAGATGTTAACACATTTGGTTTGCAGAGTTAAGCCAATTCTTTATTCTTCCTGACAGTGTCGTGTACTGCTGCTGAGTAAGTATTTTCAAGCCAAAAGCTCAAGTTGTCCTTTCAGTCTCTGATTGTTGGTGTGTTGTGTTTTAGCTGAGCAGGCTGTTTCAGAGTAGTGAGGTCAGCTGTCCCATTAGCCAGTGATATTACAAAAACCACTCATTAAGCCTTCATGTTCTGTTTGGTCATTCTTCACCCCCCACCCTTCCCTCAAAGGTTTTTGATAAGAGTATTCGACATGCTACCATCTATCTATCTCTGGTTCTAGGGATGCTGCTTTCTCAAAAATGGAAAAGGTCAGAACTGATAGAGGGATCTGATTGTTTGACTGCAGAAAGATCCAGGCTTCAGAAAAATACGACCCGACAGCAGAAAGGACTCGTGTGATTCTCTCTGTGGTGGTAAAGTGAAGCAAAGAGTGGGTTTATACCAGCTTGTGCAACTTGCATTAGAGAATCATGAGCTACATTTAGCCAGCATGTTGTACATCAATCTGGCTGTGATTCTTAATAAAAACGGGAAATCTTTCACCCTCTACAATGAGTAAAGTGGTTACTCTTGTCAGACAGGGAAAAAAAAAAGTCATTCCATTGTTTCTTCTAAAAAAAATTATGAATAATCGAGGTTGAAAGCTGGGTTGTTCTCAGTAATCCAGGAAAGAAGTGATTCACTAGGAACCTTAGAGGTCTCTTGATTTTTGGAAACACGTACATTTATTCCTACTTTTAAAAAATGTGACCAAAACAGCTTGGTGGGAATTCAAAGGAGTCATGAGGGTTAGGGTTCTTCCATCCATCCTGCAAGGGACCCCTGTGTGGGGTTATCCTCAAAGCAACTGGGCATCTAATCTCTGATTCCTGCTCAATGACGGGTTCTGGATGTAACGCAGCTCATGCCAATACTTGAATTAGACTTTAGTCTTGGATGAGTTCAAGGTCCTGGCAGCCTGCTCTGAGGGCTCGACAGGGTTGGATGAAAAGTTGTGCATGGAGGTTTGATGTGGGGCCTCAAGTGCTGGTGGCTCATGGTCCATGTTTAAATCTCAGAACTGTAGGGTTTCTGGGGTCTGGTACTGCATGTTGTGTTTTTCCCTCATGTTTACCAGTCCCTCCTCAGCATTTCTCCTCCTGTGATCCAGCTCTGTCGCACCTGTGTTTAATCCTAATCACCGCAGGTGTCTGTCATTTCACCTTGTCAGTGTCAGCATATATTCAGCCCTGTGGTGTCTTGTCAGTGTCTCTGGATTGTCCTTGTCATAGGCTTCATGTTCGTTATCCCCTCTGTGTCACCTCCGTTAAAACTAAATTAGCTGCCCCGTCAGCATTTTGTTTTGTTTATTCTTTATTCATTTTTACTTATTTTATCGGATCCTCCTCGTCTTCCTGCATTTCCATTTGAGTAATTAGAGTCTCTGATGAGCTTTCTTGATAGGATTGGTGGTGTTGCTCAAGCAAAGGTTGTTATACAGGTGCACACCTAAGTACTTGTAGCTGGAGACCACTTTCACCGCAGATCCTCCTATATTTGGGGGGTGGGATGCTGTTCCATCTGAAGTCCACGACCATCTCCTTCGTCTTCTTCACATTGTTGTGAAGGTTGTTCTTCTTGCACCAGCTCTGCAGGTGTTCCACATCCTGCCTGTAGCTGGACTCATCATTGTTTTTGATGCATTCAACCACACTGTATCATTTGCAAACTTCACAATATGACAGCCTGCATGGGTTGGTGTGCAATCAGAAAGCATCCTTAAGTAATTAAAAGTAGTGTTATAAAACTAAATAAAAACAATTGGGTAAAATACTAAAAACAGGAACATGAATGCATTGGTTTTTGCCAAGAACTTAGCAGTTGTTTAAAATCTCTTAGAGAGGTCGAAGTCGACAACTTCAGACGTTTATTGAAGGTGTTCCAGGAAACAGGAGCAGAGTAAGAGAAGGTCTTTTAGCCAAATTCAGGCTGCACTGAGGGGACACTGCAGGTAATGATGTCCTGAGAGCGCACGCTGTAGCTGCACTGATGATGTGATATGTTGGAGGAGATGTAGCAGATTTTCAGGTTTGTTTGAAGTCAAGCAAGATGGCTGCCGCAGACGGACGTTCGAGGGAACGCTGCGCTTCGAGGGAGCTATTATTATAAATTATTCAAACAAACAAACAAACAAACAAATTCTAAATGTAAAATATAAGATACATAAAAGACTTGTTGGATGAAGGAGGACTGTTGACTTGCCTGGTCTGAGTGCTGTTGGGGGTTGGGTTGCCGTTTTCTGGTCCTGCGGGTCCTGTGGGTTGCTGGAGCCAAGGGATCCGGTGTTTGGGTGTCGGACCTGGGAGCTGTGGCTCCTGGAGCATGACTGCTGTCATGGGGTTGATGAGCCTTGTGACTAGGCCTCGGCCTTCGGCTGACTAGCCGTGGAGCTAACCGTGGAGCTAGCACTACCGAGCTGAGGGAGCGGCGGTGGAGGGGCTGCTGTTAGGATGATCTGCCGCAGTTGGACCTGCTCTGCAGGGACGTGTATTCTGGGCTGCTGCTTTCGAGTCTGTGTGCCTGCTGGGAGACAGTCTTCTGTGGTGGATTCTGCAGAGAGCAGGGGCTGTGAGGTCCGGTTTCTCTTTTTCTTTTTTTTATTCTGACATTGGATTTGGGTGCAGTAGCTGTTGGCTACCATCGAGGGGCGGGTGTGCCTCAGCCATTGCTTGGCCAATTGAATGCCACTGTTAACTGAGGAAACATTACCACCAGGTCGTAAGTACAGTGAATAATGTCTAGTAAATCCAGACGAGGAAAGAAAGAACTTTTGGAGGAACAAAATTTAGAAGACATGGAGGACATTAAAAAGTCATTGAAGTTCATGAGTATGGAACTAGCCAAGCTGACATCTAAACAAGAACTATTAATTGGTTTATTTGAAGAAGTAAACAACTTAAACTTCAAATAAGTGACAAGGATAAAAAAAAATTTAATTTGAAAAAAAAAGGTTGATGATATGGAGAGAAACGCAAGACAGGAGAACCTGGTGATATC